>VYZV01036442.1:118194-144564 GCA_013401275.1 Pandion haliaetus | reverse complement strand
TTTTTTTTTTTTTTTTTGAAGGAAGATGATGCCGTACCTCAAATTCTGATCTGTGCCGAGTTTTTTCCAGTGGAGGGTGAGAAAACAAGTTTGATTCTGTGAGGTTGTTTGAGTTAGTTGCTCTCTTGCAATCTTGCAGCAAGGTTTTTCCCAGGAGCTATCAATCCTCAAAACTGGGTTGAGTGGAAAGGAAGGTTTTGGCATAGGCCCCATTCTACTTCTAAATGAATAATTGTAAAAAAAAAAAAANCTGTGGGATTGTAACCAAATACAAATTATTGGGGGGGGCGGGGGGGGAGAGTACTTTTTGCAAACATTTCTCCTGAAATAAAAATAAACAGTTTGGACACTCCCCTAGGATATTGCTTATATCACTATTGCTTAGTCATATTTCTGTAATAAATGACTTGAAAATAATACACTTGCTTATTAGTGCCAGGGAAAATATTCTTTGGTCTTCCATTTCTCTTTGGCATACTATATACAAAAGACCAATTCTCCTAGTTTAAGTAAATAAACAACAGTTTGCTCTTTGCAAAACCATTCATTAAAAAAAAAAAGTACTAACGTACTGGTGTTTACAGTTAGAACGTCTTGTAGTAAATTAGATGTTTGTCTAGTGCAGTCGTGAAGAAAACTTATAATTACTTCTGTTATTTGTTAATTTGCATATTTAATTAAGTCAGTCATACTGTTGTATTTTAATTCCTGAATTCAACATAATTTTCCTGCCACAGACATATTGCACTTGCAAATGCGGAAAAATTAATACTTTTAAGATTTTGAATGATATAATAGGTCAAAAGAGGCTCTTTTTTTCTTTTTTTAAGAAGACTTTATTTATTTTCTTAAAAGAAAATGATTATTCATTCATCTAGAATTGTTATAATGTTATTGAAACAACAAAATGCAGATTAATCTTGCACTGGGTGGATAAATATTTTAAATCTTTTTTTCTGCATATAGTAAGATTTCTAGGCATATGGATGATGACATACAGAAAAGAAGTCACAACAGAAAAATAAAACTCAGATTCAGTTGCTATATGTATCTTTGTTTTGAATTCTTCTACTTGTTATTCTTTTATCTGATACTATACTCCCTTTTTATCTTCTTCTTCCTACATTAGTAAATCTGGGTCCACAGATGATGTGAGCTTGTCCCAACGTCCAGTCATGATATGGTGGTAGTGTTGCGATTAGTAGAAGTGCTATTCAAAGGCATACTAATGCTAGCCTTATTACCAGAAATCTGTGGTGCAAACTCTTCCACGCATCAGCATCAAGTTCAGAAAGCTTTCTTTATGGACAAGCTCATGAAAAGTGTACAGTCCATGACTCATTTGCTCTTTCAAGGTGAATGAAATGCCTTTTACATAATTTTTAATCTGTTTGTGAAACAGGAGACCTTCTGCCTAGCTACCTCCATAGCCATCTTCATCTTCTGTCATCTAGAGGCTAGCCTTTGGCACCTGGCTTGCTCGCTGCTCTCTTCTTTAGCCTTGTTCCTGGCTTAAAAAACCTTGTTCAGGCTTAAGATCCAGGACAAGAAGTAACTTTTATGCCTTCAGTTGCAAGGTTGCTCTCCTACTAGTAACACATAGTCTTCTAAAAGACCCAGCTGCCCAAATAGAGACCCCGTAGCCCTCTCACCAAAGCAACTACTAAGCCATGTGCAAAATGCCCCCTGGAAGGAAGGCTCAGCAGAAGCGAACGGTCAACCCTTGGTACTCCCTCACGCTGCAGGTTTCTGAGTTACAAACCCACTCTCCCTCCCATGGGCACATGTTGCGACCTTGGCCCAGATGCAGACCATGCTGCAGATCATGCCCCGTTTGACCCACAGGAGGGCTTTGTGAGGGCAGTGACAACTGCCAACCACCTTTTCATCTCACAGCACATGCATCTTCATGGAAAAAATGGTAAATTTTTTTCTCTTAATAGCCACTCTTCTCAATATTTACATTAGCAAATGGGTTTTAATGTCATTGATGAGTAGGGTTGCATCAAGGAAAATCCTGCTTCCTGCCTCTCGGTGGAAACAATCCACGAGATCGCATATACTGTCAAGCTGCTGGAGAAAGGAGAGAAGAGCATATAATGACATGAGTAAGTGTGCTAAACCACTGTGCTGCCAGCAGTCGCTATGTCTGGGCTCCCAAGTGAGCTCTCAAGTATACACCTTGGCTGTCTCCTAACTCCATCCTGGCGTGAGACTTGAGTACACACCAATCCCAAGCGCCCTGGTTTCCTCAGAAATTAAAGCTCTGCGACAGACAGGAGCCTTATTAAGCACCCAGCTTGGCCTCAGCCTGGACAACTGGAGGCGACCTGGTCCGTGGGATCTGCTTTGATGCAGAGCTGGAGGTTAGTTTGGGTCTTTCTGTTTTCTAAAAAAGAGGTTGAGAAAAGCTCAGTTCCCATCTGACACAAATCACTATGTCTTCACTGCTTCTGATGGGGCTTATATAATTTAGCTAAGGATCTGGAATACTGTTTAGTTGCTGTAAAAATGATCTGCAGGGTCCCTGTATCAAGATGCATACTGAATTTCTCTATCTGGTGGCAATGTATCATATAAACAAGTGATAACCCCTAACCACCAGACATAAAAAAACATTGCCTGGATGGCTATTGATTCACGCAATAAATACCATGGCCTTTGACTTGGGTTTCATGAAGAGTTTATTTTACTGCCCTAATATGTCTTTGATGTAACTGTAAATGACAGAGAAATACATTGTCCTTTAAGAAAGAAATAGCACCAACTTTAAATTCAAGAGTTTGTATTTGTATAACATGATGGGGAAAGGCAGCAGGTTTATGATACTGTTTCAGCAGTAAAACGAACCCCCACTTTCCCTCCAGTGTGTGTGGTGTAATATTCATGTGTCTCCTGCATCAGGATGAGCTCAGTGCATTCAAATAGCACCCAAGCATTTTTGCCTAGGAAAAGTAATGGTGTTGTAGGTGGTACCTTTAGTTTCAGTTTACAAATCTCTAGAAAAGATAAAACAATAATTAATGATTTTCTGGTTATTATATTTAGATAGGGTGTTTTGTTGCCATCTTAAGAACACTGATAAATACCAACTTCATAATCTGATAAAAATGCTACCAATTGACTCTAAGCTGGTGTGTCAGTAACGAGCAATACTACATTAATACTTTGCAAGTTGTTGCCATATGCTCATGAGTGCTTTCAGTAATATTTTGCAAGGTATTTTGTGCATAGATGATCACATGACCTCTCACAGATGTGAAAATTTTAGAAGCTTTGAGAAATTAAGAAAATATTTTTTCTTTTTTTCCTTTTTTTTTCACTCTGAGCAACAGACCACTGAGGAGAGATTTCAATGTTTTTGTAAGAAATGGTTAAATTTTGATTTCAGCATCCTGATTTTTCAAGCCACTCTCCATGTTCGTAGACCGGTTCCTTTAAACAATTCACTGTGTTCATATCACAGTTTTAAATATGCCTAATTCACTTTTGAGACTTAGTTCCCTATCAGAGAAAATGTGAAATTAATTGCCAGTGAAAAAAGAGAAGGACTATGGCTGGAATCTACTTAAAATAATGCAAAGCAGGAAGGCATAAATTAGCTATAATTATTACAAGATTTAATGAAGTTTTTTTAATGTGTACTAATGGGGGAAAGATACTGCTACTGTGTAACTTACAAAGTAATCAACACTGATTGCCAGTTAAATAACAGTAAACACTATAATATTTAATCCTACCAAAAGAACACATCTATTACCACCACTCACGGGTCCCTCTGAACTATGCACCCCTCAGCCCAAGCAAGAAAAATAAATTATCTTAAGCAACCTACATGCAGAGAATGTGGCAGGATATGGCCATTTGTCTCTGTATAATCACTCTATCAAATTTGTAATGAGCTGTAAAATGAAAAAGCTGTGGTTGGTGCTCGAAAAATGCTGGGAATGCTGCACATAGTCCCTGCTGTGCATTTTATATGAAGACCTGTGCATAGTACTAAAAAGCCCACTCTCAAAACAACCTACAACAACAACAACAAGAAAGAATGCAAGGAGACTGAACTGTTTATTTCTTGCATTTATTATAATCTTCTTTCTGAGCTTCTGAGCCTGCTGCTATTTTAGTTTAGTTCATGTTCCAAAAGTTCTGTCCATTTTTTTTTTTTCTCCCACTACCTGGATGAAATTTGAACATAAAAGTTAAAATACTAAGAAAAAAGTAGCTGTATAAATTTCCCAGAATTTGCTTTGCAAAGCTGCTATTGTGGAAATAGACGCTTTTTGCCCTTTTTTTTTTTTTTTTTTTTTAATAACGCACTAATTTTGTGCCATTTCACCATGGTAAAAGGACAGTGTTTTGTACTTATGATCTAAACCTTCCATATCTATTGTGGAAAAGATCATTTACATGAAGCCAGAGAAAAAGACTGAGGAGGAAAATAATGAAACCTCTCCACCTGGTTAGCAACGCCCTTAAGTTTTGTGGAAATGAACTGGAGGCAAGATCTCAGGCAAGCAAACCCGTGAATTCGGGGGAGCTGGCTGTTGCTCCAGTAGGTCAGTGAGACCCCAAGGGTTCCTTACACATCTGCAGATGAGACAAATTTTAGCACTCTGTAGAGGTATTCAGCTCCTGCAGTTATCTCACTTTGGCTGCCAGGATGGAATCTCTTCAGCTTTAAATCATGGATATAAACTATCTACTACTTTTCTGAAAATGGGAAGGTGAATGAAAGGGACTAAGTCTGGTCTTTTATGATTGAAAACTGTCTTTTGGTACTTCAGATAATGGTAAAGAGCAAGGACAGGAAGAGGGTGAGGAATTTGGGCAACACCCCAAAGTAGGTGACCATGGGAAGTGACATGGGACCCTGCCCATGCCAGGGCATGATCGCACCCATTGGTGCTAGCAGACATCAGTGTCACAAGCTCTCTGCAGGTCTAGACACTGCCTGTTTTTTCCAAAAGAAGTTACTCTTTCAAAAGCTCTTTGTAGGAATAAAACGTTCAGATGGAAACATCACAAATTTCAGTCTTTGTGACTGGCAATAAGCAGTAAGGAAAGTGACACCATTTTTTATCTGCCGTAAATACACCTTTACAGCACTTTCCCTTTTCCTCATATAATTATGGACTCTTAACTCTTATTCAGCAACACCAAATCTTTTCTTTTAAAGTAGGCTGTACTGATTGCTTGTAAACCAGTCCTATTCTTGCCTTTCCTGCTCAGGTGAATCATGTACTCTCAGCTCTTTCTTTTCTCTGACTCAGTATACAACTATCAAATAATATGTGTTTATAAAGAAGCTTATCCTCTGTGACTTGCAAGTTCAAAACACAAATTTTCCAAGTTTCAGTTTTAAGGATGGTCCTGTGCTTAATTCTCCTGATAATTTTCAACTCCAACAAATTTTGTATGTACCCTCCAGAAGAAGAGAGTTTTGTTCTGGGCATCACCTGGATATGCTCCAGAACCCAGAGCTGGCTGGAGGAGAGGATCTGTTTTGAGACACAGTGACAGCCGATCACCTGGGCAGCCAGTTCTGGTAGGGTAGAAAAACTTTCAGGTCTTTAAGCCACAGGCTGAAGAAATCCCAAGGCAACATATATTGTAAATAAAAAAATTCTTTGCTACTTCGTTAATAAATCCTTTATTTTGACAGTAGTTTCGCCCAATATCCTGGATTCGGCTGGGAGAGAGTTAATTATCTTCCTGGTAGTTGGTATAGTGCTGTGTTTGGGGTTCAGTATGAGAAGAATGTTGATAACACACTGATGTTTTCAGTTGTTGCTGAGTAGTGTTTAGACTAAGTCAAGACTTAGCCAGCAAGAAGGCTGGAGGGACACAAGAGTTGGGAGGGGACACAGCCAGGACAGCTGACCCAAACTGGCCAAAGGGGTATTCCATACCATGTCACATCATGCCCAGTATATAAACTGGGGGGAGTGAGGGTGCAGGGGATCACCACTCGGGGACTAACTGGGCATCAATTGGTGGATGGTGAGCAATTGCACTATGCATCAATTGTATATTCCAATCCTTTTATTATTACTGCTGTCATTTTATTAGTGTTATCATTATCATTATTAGTTTCTTCTTTTCTGTTCTATTAAACTGTTCTTATCTCAACCCACAGGTTTTACTTCTTTTCCCGATTTTCTTCCCCAACCCACTGTGCGTGGGGGGAAGTGAGCGAGCAGCTGCGTGGTGCTTAGTTGCTGGCTTGGGTTAAACATTACACCCAAGAAACAAAAAGTAGGGAAAAAGGGGTAGCATATTGAAGAACTTGAAAGTGCAATTCAAATCTAGATATTGTACCATTTTTATAATAGTAATTAATAGTCAGATGCTAGAATAGTATAGCAGCAAGGTATTGCTCGTACACAGCCCTTTCTGTAGTGCATATACTAGCTAGCATCTCAGCTTTCTGTGGAAAAAGGAGAGTGATAATTGGAGCAATAAAAGCTATCAACTACAGTCAGGATGTTTAAATGCTTTGGAGAACATAAAGGACATGATTGTGACTTATGTGCATCAGGCCTGTGATATCTGCAGCCTATGCTGGAAAGGCTCTCTGTTAGTTTTCTGCTTGGGAATAGGGAATAGAAACCAATATAAAGACAGAGATGTGGTGTTACAGATGAGCCAAACTGCTAAATGAAAAGAAAGCCCACAAAGTGAACGAAGCAGAAACCCTTTCCCAAGCAAGTGATTAACCTGCCTCTGAATGCCGAGCTGGCTGCAGCCTCCTGCCTCCCCTCCAAGGGGCCAAATGATAGCACCTAGCAATCGGCCTAAGAGTCAATTGGTGAAGTGATTAATCGGCAACATTAGCAAGAGTCAGCTGGGAGGAAAACCCATTTTACTCTGGTGCTCTTTCTCAAACAGTAAAGAAATATAAAAGGGTTTTAAGCACCCTGTGCATTGCTGAATCAAAAGTTTCATTGAGCATTAAAATGACAGACTTCTTTGGTAGCAAAGCAGTGCTCACCATTTGAGTGGAAAGGTGGGAGGAGCGGTGGACAAGCTGTCTCGTTTGCCAAAGGAGGGGCTCCAATTTTTATGGGAGTGGAATTGAACATTAAGCAACTTTGAGACATCCAGCTTTGGATGCCATAAATATTGAAGTAACAGTGAGATGGAGACACATAATGCCTTGGGTCTGAAACCAGTGGAAACTTAAAGACTAGACGTAACGTGGGCCAATGCTGAGCCTGAAGAATATTTTATCTTAGGCCGAGTGAGGACACATTAAGATTGGTTCGCGAGGAAGATTTAAATGGAGCAAGGAGCAAGAGAAGCTGAAGGGTGGCACATTAGTATTTTAATGTATACACTGTACTGTGTCCACATAAGATTTGAGTTTGGTGTTGGCTGGGCTTTTATAAGGCTATAAATTTCTTAATTGGCACTTTCAGTAAGTTTCATTTGCTCATAAAGGAGTGCATTTAGATCTGGACTTCCCAGTACAAATCACTTCCCTGCAGCCCCGCAGCAGTGCTAGTGGCAATCTCAAGAGTATGTCGGCAGGCACATTTTAAACTATCACCTGAGTCAAGGATTTTCAGACAAAACAGCCCTTTCTCCCTCCTCTCTCCTGAGTCTATGGAAAATTCATTAAAGTCTCTTGTCTTGAGATGTGCTGCTGTGTCTGCTGACTCCTGAAAGCGATTGAATTTGACTAGATTTTGCTGAGCCCTACAGGGCTGCAAGCGCTAAAGGTAATTTGACTCCATATATTCATATTGCTTATTGGAGGCACATTGATGTCCAGGGGCTACAGTTCCCATCTGTCTCATAGCAGGCAACATCACAACCCTTCTCAGTTGGACCCAGACCTATTTTTCTGTCTGGTAAGTGATATGAGTTTGTTTCCAGGGCAGAGGGAGGACCTGGGTGCAGCCCGTATCAGCCCAGTGTTCCAGGTCTCTTCACAGATTGTGAGAGAGGGTCCTGCAACAAGCACCATGGCTTTCCCTACATCCCAACACAGCTCTCTTCAATCCCATATGTAAGCAGACAGTGGCCAACTGGTGAGTTTGGATCCGAGCTTGCTCTGTCACAACACACGCAGTCGGAGAGCTGAACACCTATGTCACGTTGGTGCAATACAGGCCAGGGAAGAACTGCAATGATTTTAACTAAAAACCACACGTACTGAAGTTTTCTCTTCCCGTGGTTTCCTTCAAGTGCTGGTGGAAGGACCACAGCTCTGCCTCCTGTGCAGGCTTGCAGAGCAGAGCATTACTGCAATGGATTTTTGGTGTTGCAGGGAAGGGTCCTCCCTGATTCGGACCCCTGTGGCGTTGTGCAGATCTCTTTCAATCCTTGCTACTAGCTAAGTCTCCAACCGGCCCAAAGTTTCTCTTTCAGTGGAAAGATCCCTATAAGTTAAGTTTTGTTTAAAATGTATGTTTTAACACGACACATATGCTTTCAATTTTTATAAAAATGTATTGGCATATTTATTCTATTTTACTTGCTTCATGGCTCTCTTCAAGTCAAAGCTTTCTTTTTCCAGAAGAATGAAAGCTGCTCATATCATCATCTGCTTTATGCTACAGACGTTGACTTTTTTTATATCTTGTCTCACTGACTCTTTGTGGATGTGTGCAAATTTCATTTTCTAACACAGTAGTCCTAATGTGCCCTCATCTCCCTGCTCTGACATTCAGCTGCTCCACTTCTCTGAGCTTTTTGCTGCTTTCATATTTAGCGCTTTTAAATATACTGTTCTTCCTTTCCCTTTCTTTTGACTGTCTTTTCACAGTGATTGATTGCCCCAGTTTTGATTACTGGTATTTATGACTGGTCCTCTTGTGGAAGAAGGAGAGAAATGTTATCAGACCTCTGAACTCCATGTGTTTGACCCACACACTCCACTGATCTCTCAAAAGCTGCGTTAATCTTCACAAAAAAGCCTGAGTCCAGAGCTGTCTGGAGCCCTGCATCTTTTGCCTCTCTTCACAGCTTCCTCCAAATCATGCCCTGTGTCTCACTTTCACATGCCCTTTGCTCTGACCTGTCTTTCCCTATGCACCCCTTTGAGATAACAAGAGTATTGATATTGCAGGAGATGGGTAGAAAAGAAGGATTAATAAATCAATGAAAACCAGTTTCTTTCATTTTTTCAGACTGTGCATGTATGTAAAATTAATTGGACTATTGAGGGTAGATAGAGGGGGTGTGCATCATTATAACTTCTTTTTTTTTTAAAAAAAGGAAATAAAAAGGCATGAGGACATCACAGAGGGCACATTGTTTTCAGTATTTGCAGGCTGTCTTGTATGACAAGATATGACATTTTAACGGTTTTGTTTGAGAAAACTCAACAGAGTTCTGCATGTATTTTTAGGTTGATTACAATATGCACTCCTATGAAAGCATGAACGTGCGTCTGTTAAAGTCACTATGTGCTAAGGTCTTGCTAAAAATTCGGTACCCTCGCAAAAGTATGAGGGCTGGGGAGTGAGCCTGGGGAAATGGTATGGAGTTGTTCTCTTCAGTGATCTTGGCACAGGTCACCTGGCTAAATAGTTTCCTGATTAAGATAAGCAATGAAGAGGCTTCCTACTTTTGCAGATCATCCATCTGTTCCAAGAGCATTGCAAGACGCTAGGGTTAAAATATTTTTGGATATTTTTACGTCAGAGCTTTAATTGTTCCTGATTGTCATGGGCATAATGACAGAAAAATCTCAACAATTTTATAAAGGTCACTATGAACTTAACTTTGCTGTCAACAGATAACCATGCTGGCTTGAACAGGGACAGAAACTAGCCTTTTAAATTACACCTTGGCACAATTAAGCCCTAAGTGAATGAGATGTGGTGTGTGGCAATTCCTCCCTGGCAGTTTTCTTAGTTTCTTCTGGCCAATGACATTGTTCCTCCTGCAAAAATCAAGCAAGTTCAGTGCTTGCAATGGTAAATAGTCCTACTGAAGTCAGCTGGGACTAGTCAATGCAATCATACAGGGTGTGTTAACAAGTGTTAATAAAATTGAAGTCTAGGGCATTTACCACTTCAGGGTGGAGACTTTTTTAGCTTATTACTGGGGGGTTGTACTGGCCATGGGTATTTTCTGGCCTTGTATTTCAAAATGGGAGACAACTCAGTGAGGATGATGTTTGAGAAGTAAGATCTGATTAGCAGCATAGCATTATTGAAATGATGATGTCCTCTATACTGTGCAGTGGATCACAGGGCAGAGATGCTCTGACACCACACCAACAGCAGCTGCTGCATACACAAGCTGCAGCATGCAGCATGCAAACCCAGCAGCCTGTATCTCGCAGCCGCAAGGCTCGCTACTCCAGCAGTACACGACCTCACGCCTCTAGTCACTCATCCCGGTGGGTCAGCAGTGAGTGCCCTGCTGATGCTGGCCGGGCAGCTTCTCGGCGTTCCTGTCCTGCCAGCGCTGCTGGGACAGGTATCACACCAGGAGTGGCACACACGGGGAGTCTGGGCCCACAGCTCCAGAGATGCAGTATGGAGAAAACCAGCAAATGTCTAAACCTGGCCATTTCTACACTCCCATGGAGTCTAAGTTTGGTGAGTAAAGTACTGAGATGCTAGAAAGCTCATTCTGTGCAGAAGTACCTCAGTTTTCACAGAGTTGGACAGGTGGGCTCCAAGGTAATGCCTAATCCTAATACTAGGCAATAAAAGCAGGCTTTGTAACATAGCAGTGGCCTGCTTCCTTTTAAGGCACAGAGGAGAGGACCCACCTTATATACAAGCCTAGGTTTCCATTACTTTCCCCTTCAGGAAGAAGTTGGTGTTCCCATTTCCCAAAAAAAGAGCTTTGGCCACTGGGGAGCTGGACTAAAGGCTAGCCTAGCTAGAAACTACTGTCTGCCCCTCCTGTTGAAAAGGTTCACAAAAGAATATAAAGTCTGTCTGATCCCCAAGTGAGCAAAAACAAGGGCATACTCCTGAGCAGCTGCCTCACCAGGAGAGCAGCAGAGTTGACCCCTGTTCCTGCTGGCAGGTCTCCATACAACACATACTACGTGAACTGTGTGAGGAGTTCTGGGTGCAGAGTTGGAATAACACCCTGTCACTGCAGAGTCAGCCCTGTGGCTCCAAGTTTCTTGAGAACTCACAAGGAACTGGACAAAATGTTGTAGCCACAAGGCTCTTCAAAGTGCTGCTGGAAGAAAGAAAGAGCATCCCTGCTTTGCGTACCTAATGCATGGGGCTGCATTTCTGCTGCTCTGCAGGAGGTGTTTTGGAAGGATATTAAGTTACCCTGCCAGCCCCATGGCTCCCAGACATGACCGGTTTAGCCACAACACCTGCGGCACAAGGTCCTTTTCGTTCTGAGCTGCCTGACTTTGCCTGTGCAGTATGCAGGGTGTTTAGGGGCTTTTCCAGAGCTATTGATTTTCCTGTGCTGATTTATTTAGGTGTCCAGGTCCTGTGTTATCTCTGACCCTTGCCATCAACAAATCAGTGGCAAGGGATATAAAAAGGAAATCAATAAATTTTGAAATAAAGCCTTATTAGAACTAATTAAAAAAAAAACCAACCAAACCAGTGAATTTAAGAATGAACCAAACCTTAAAAGAATTAAAATCTTTGCATATTGCAAACTGAGCAAGACTATGGCTTCTCATTCAGAAACATCTGTTAGTAAAGCCCTACTCATATCTCACTTCCCATGAAGACTTTAGCAAATTAGAGCATTACCCTGTGGAGAGTCATGCATTGGTTTGCATCTTCCTCCTACTTTTTTCTTCTCTGCAGTCTACCTCACACCGGTTACAGCTCTGTCCCTTGAGCTCAGGAAATGCAGGAGGGTTTCTAAAATGGGAATATTCTAGATTCTGGGCTCGAGTCAAGGGACAGAGAAAGACTTTGCTTATTGAACACTTTTTTCCAACAGTAAAAAAGTAAGCAATTCATGAATCATACAAATGCTGGCAAAAATAAATGCACTTGATCCAATAGTGATGAGGTCATTCACTGCCATTCCGACATAGGATCTTTTCAGCAGCTGCCTTCCTGTAAGCCTGAATGTGGTCGCCTGCAGGGATACAGGGTTGTCTGCAAGGCACAGTGACCTCCTTGGTGTGAGGTGTTGTGCGGGCAGATGCTGCCGGGAAATGCAGAGTCCCCTCAGCATCCCGGGAGGAGCTACTGTGCTGGGGGCACTGGAGATGGGGGTACGGCATGGGACCCTGCCCCAGCCTTGTCAGCAGGCCCCCAAAACTGCTTCTTCCAACCCCACCAAAATGTGCTTGTGGGTGTTGCTGCCACAGTGCTGTATAAAAGGCAGTCCTGGGGATCTGAAGGAGACTGACAACGTTTCACTTAGGAACTCAAAGGGCATTTTCTATCAAAAGTTGAAGGGCGGAGGGAAAATGTTCGGGCTGGTAATATTTTGAGGTTGCTGCTGAAGTGTGACACAGCTGCTTTTATTTCTTAGCATGTATATGTTGGTTATTAACATGATATTTATCTGGACCTAAACTATAGAAAGACATTAGTTGCCCTATCATGCAACAGTGATTCCTGTAATCCAGCAGCAGTACAACAATCATTCAAAAAGTGACTCAGTCAGACAAATAAAAGAAAACCCATCCCAAGTCTTTATTGTTCCAGGAATTAATATAATCTTAATCCTCTTTTGGATGAACAGGACTGGTTACAATTTTTTGATTAAATATGTTTGTTTAAAACTTCAGATTTACAATGTCAGAGGCTATATACCAAATGGGAAGGAGACATACACTGACAGCTGAATTTCAGCAAACAAAAAAATATTTTAGCTTTTATTTTCAAAGTAACATTTCCAATTTTATCAGAGTGCATCTTTGCAGAAGAGAAAAGTTGAAAGCAAAAAAATCCAGATCAAATTATTTTATTTAACTGAAACATTTTATTGTGGCTCATCTGGTGAACCAAAAGCCAATTCATTCAACTGTTCTGATGAAGTTTCTATTTTGCTAAAGTTCAAAAAAGGATTGCCTGGGATATTTGGAACCTGAGGCTATTGATTCCCAATTTGCCAGAAATATCCTTACAATGTTTTTATTAAAGTAAGCCCAAATATTACATAAGAATGGCATTAAAAGACTTAATTACCCAAATCCTCACTGAGACAAAATACATTATCCTCAGTTGACATATGGGAAAATGAAGGCAGAAAAATAATCTTAAGAAAGGGTTGCTCAGAACAAGTGAGTTGGTATTTCAACCCAGATCAGGAAACAATGGCATTCCTGTTTTCGCTCTCATACTTTTATTCTTCAAGACCATGTCATATCTCACACTGTTATACTGTCCCCCTCTTGAGGCCAAAAAGAATGGAATAAATTAATAGAGTAGAGAGAAACCACAACAGGTAGAATGATGTTTCATTAGTTTAGTCTGTGCAGAAAGAGGAGAGTAAAAGCATTGCCAGAGAGCATCAGCTCTATGCAAGAGAAGCTGACAGCAAAATTCTGGGAGACATAAAGAAATGCTCTATAAAGGGAAAACTTCAAAGTCATAAATGTTACTTTAAGCAGAATAAGAAAAAGGATCAGGTTTTTTGGTTTTGTTTCAGTAAAGACCCTTGAAAGTGGGAACAAAATCTGTTTTAAGAGAGGAAATGATTAACCTTATTATAGGCAAGAAGTTTAAACTATCAATTAGAGAGCAAAAGTAAGGATCAGGTGAACTTATGAAAGCTTTAATGCGGTGGTGTAATTCAGCACCATTTCAGTAAACTTATTGATCGAAATTTTCACCCAAAACCAGAATGAAAAAAGGGAGCAGCTCTCAATTTTGAGCTCTCTGCATGAGTAGTTGTGTGCTTTCTAAATACTAATAAAGCACACATTGCAGTTAGTTTGATGTCGCATACTCTTTTAATGATTTTGGCCTCATACTTCTCAAAAAAACTATATGCAATATGTTTAATATGTAAATGAGCATAAAAAATACACATGCATGAAATTAATTAAATCAAAAAAGGAAAAATAAATTAACTTGTGTTTGGGTAGACAAAAGTTTCTACTCTTTCTGACAAATCAGCATTTTAAAACGTATAAATGACAGTTAAAAAATGCAGGCTACTCTTTTTCAGCAGAGTATCTGTGAAGTAGATGTTAATGGTGAACGTGTTGGTAAAAAACATTTGACCAGCTACTTTTTTGTGCTTGAAAGTTTCTCAGTGTGGGATCCTTCTTGACAACTACCTCATAGTGAGGCATTTCATCTCAGGTAGCTAGCACCTAGCTTCCTCCTGGAGCCAACACAGAGAAATCACCAGCTCTGCGGAATGGCCTATCCCATCCAAAGAAACCCATGCCTGAACTGTGGGGAAGAGTTGCTCTCTGGAGTGTCCCTCTCTCTTCATCGCATTAGGTGGAACCTGGAAGTTCAGCTTTTAACTTCTGGATGTCAGGAATACCGCTCTTGAAGAATGAAGACAAACAGCTTAATGTTTGCATTTGTATTTCCTCCTACAATCCCTGATTATGGAGTAATACTCTATTTTTGTAATGTTGATGAAAAAAAGGGTTTAGTTTTAGTAAGGGCAATGAATACAAAATTGAAGGTATATATATGAATGTACACCAATTTTAGTGTCTGGGGTAATATTTTTAAAATAATGATGTACGGAATTCCATTAGGAAGTACTTGGTCCTACTGTGCCAGTAATTTTTTCCTCACAAGTAACCTCATCAAGTCCTTATTTGGCAATAGACTATTTGCATTACATTACAGATGTACTATGCCAATTTTCATTTTTGTGCCGTATTCTGAAGACATTAGATTCCTTCAGCCAACTCTTGGGAACTGCAGTGTTGAATCAACTTTGAGAAGTCTGGATTCTGGTATGGGAATTTGGACTGCAGTCGCTCTCTTCTAATTGTCTTACATGACAACCTGAGAAAGGATTTGGATCCCTCCTGTGTGGTCAGGACTGATCCTGGTACAACCTGCAAGTATTGGGAAGATGGCTTCAGAGAAAAGGTTGAGTTTAGGTTTAGCAGCAGTGACCATAGCCAGTGATGAGACATAAAGCTGTCTCTCACTTGGGCAGGGTGCTGCCTGGAAAGGAAGTGAATCCTGGATTTGTGAGTAAAAGAACAGTGTTAAATGTGACACATCGTGGAGAGTTTGACTGGAGCAAACCCAAACGTTTTGTCTTCCCTTTTCTGAATACTCTGTATTTTGTCAGACTTCAAGGTAGGCAAGAGCTGCATGTAGGGGCTTCAATTCTATCTCAAAGCCCCAGTGGGCTCACAAACTGATTAAATATTTAGCAGTTTTCCTGTCTTCTGCAAGCTAAACAATCACAGAAGAGTGAGACGTGAATGTAGCAGAGAGGAGTTTCTTCTCTCTGTTTTGTTATCCTTCCCACCCCATTGCCTTATCTGAGGCTTTGATGACTGTTTCTGACAAGAACAGTTTTGCTCTGTATGGTCTGTCATAACCTCTTCTTTATCTCTGTTTCCTATCTCCAGTCCTGCATTCAAAGGGAAAAGACAGGATTTAGGCAAGACCGGTAGCTGGCCTCTTGGTTCTTACAATGGTTTGAGTCTTCAGAAGTCCTTTTGCCTTGTGCAGATTTGGTCCAGTACTGTATGCTGGATTTTCCATAGCAGGAACAACCCTCAGTGGGTCTTTCATGTAATTCACAGCATAAGGAAGGCACAAGCATGAAGAAGCTCTGGGAGTTTTTGCTTGGTAGAACCACTAACACTTTCTTATTCTCCAATTCATCTGCTCTATGGGATCACAGGTCCCCATCACCTCCTAAGGTTATTTGCTGATCTTCAACCACAGACATTTTCAGAGGCCTTGCATCCCACCAAACACCTCCTGCACTTGACCACTAACTTCTCCTCCCCAGTTTTCCTCCTTTTCTCCTCACATTGTGGCCACCCAGAGCTGGCTCCCAAGTTTGAGCCATACCATCTGTCTCATTCCAAAGAAAACCAATTGTGCTTTTTTTTGACGCATCCTTGTGGTGACTTCCTCATCTTCATATTAGCTGACCATGTCAGCTGGACCCTCACACCATGGGATTCAAATCATGTCTCAACATGATTGAGCAAAAGGGGGATACTAAGTTTGCAAATTGAGCTGTTTCAGCTGACTTGTTCTTAGGTCTCTCCAGCAGCAAGTTAAAACAGGTCAAAACATCATCTACTTTTACTTAGGAAGTCTCATATTTTACATAGTTCTTCAACAGACAGTTTAATAAGAAAAGGAAGGTGAGAAATTCCTTCAGTGCTGTAGAGACTATATATACAAATACTACATACAAATGTTTTCTTTCAGCCATTGTATCCTTTATACTTTTCGTATGATGGGGTGACAATCATCATCAGTGTCAGTAATAAAATTGCTTTATCAAAGACAACACTGACTGTTAGGTGGAACTTATACCTAAGTTGTTGGATTTTTAATGCATTACCACACTGTGAGCAAGTTCAGTTTTAAATGATCCAAAACTATCTGTAAAAATAAGACAACCTGGATTAATCTCTAAAATTTGAGGTCTGTAAATGAACATAACACCATAA
Source organism: Pandion haliaetus (assembly GCA_013401275.1). Lineage (NCBI taxonomy): Eukaryota > Metazoa > Chordata > Aves > Accipitriformes > Pandionidae > Pandion > Pandion haliaetus. The sequence continues at coordinate 128,030 of VYZV01036442.1, read as the reverse complement.
AAATTAACACTGCTAAAACAGGACTCTCAGGTTGCTATGCCACTGCCCTTCTGTAACTTCAGACATTTTCATACACATTTTCTTACAAATAGAGGCTCTTTTTCTCCTCTGCCTCTTGAAAATGTTCATTATTATTACATAAAATGTTAAGTGAATCACTTCCAGTTTTATCAAAATATCAGCCACTTAAAACCGGAAAAAAGAAGCTTTTTCACTAGCAGTCCATCATCTTGTACAAGCAAGGGCAATGGCTGTCTTGTTTTAAAAGATTGTCTAATCCAATTTCTAGAATTAAATGACACAGCAAGTATAGTTAAGATTTGACTCTTAACTTACGATTGTAAACTATTTGGGAATGTTTAGTCAACTGTAAATACCACATATTTGTTTTCCCTCAAGAAAGTCTTTATACATACTAACAAATAAGCTAATTAAACTTTTATTAGAAGTGAACCAAGAAAGACAGCAATTAACGAATGCAAGAGCATCCTGATTCAAACATTTCTGGAACACAACATTGTGTGATAAAACCTACGCTGAACAAGTATGCAGGTGTTTGGTAAATACTGAATCAGACTGTAAATAGCTATGGTGTTACTTTACATTAATTAGCAAATGTAAAAGTGTTGCCCATTATACTTGATGTATTGTGTTTATCAAAACATATATTTAGTTCATTTTTCCATCTCTCTTTGGGACACCAAATTTAACAAGTATGATTGTACAACTTAGACAGCATTGTGAAAAGTTATAGGTTTGGAAAACACAAAAATTATATATTAGATAATAAGTAATATGCTCCAAATAAATCCAAAAGCAAGTAAGTGGAAGTTACAAGGAATCTCTGGTATTACTTGATCCCTAAGTTAGCATTCCTTTGCAAAGACAGAGCTGGCCAAATACAAGTGAAAATATAAATCCACAAGAGAAACTACAGATCCAGCCTAAATTTGCATATTAGCAAGATTTACCATAATATGGGATAAAAGAATGGATTTATACTGATGAAACTTAGACTTCTCTCTTTAAATGTCATTACTATATTTTAACACTGGGCTCAGTAAAGCCCAGTTCTAATTTGTTCGGAAGTGCAGTATGTTTTAAAAAGTGCTAAGTATTTATATTGCAATATATATGTATAGTGCAATTTTATATTGCACTGTTTTAAAAAGTCCAAAGTACTTTAAATAGGAATAACTCTTTGTTACTAAACTTCCAAATTGTTTTTTAATTATTTTTACACATAAAACAGAGGAAGAACAAGTCAAGATGAATGATTTCTTCTGATTGTGACAATGTCTGGGTTTTTTTCACTGTTTTTGTATTAACTTTTCCTAGCTCTCACAGATAGGAGTTCCCTAATCACAATCCAGTTCTCATAATATATGTCTCCTATATCTAGCAATTTCAGTCCTAATAATCTGTGCCTTTATAATGATAAAGGAAGGGAAATTCTTAGGTAAAGTGAAATTGTTGATGGAAAAAATATTTTGTCCTCCTAAAATATATTGAATGGCATAATCCAGATCTTCTATTCTATTATTTCAGAATTGGCCTATAAAAATGTTATTTGTTCTAAAGGGAAAAAAAAAGGTTAAGTTCAAAAGCGTTTTTCTAATTGAAAAAAATTTCCACCTGAAATTTTCTTAAAAAAATGTTGAGTTTATTATGAAATCCACTGATAGGATAAAAAAAGTTAATGTGTGTAAAAAAGAAAAAAAAAAAATGCCACCAGAGAGCACTTTGTCAGGACACAGGCTTTTACCGATGCTAAACAAACAAAGCAGACCCTGTGCAGAAATCTATTCACAGTTCCATTCCAATTATAGTCAACTAGATGTGTACCCAATATCAACTGAAGGTCTTTCAGGATATCTGGTCTCTTTGTGAAATTTACATGTAGGATATTTAAACCATGAGTCCATATTTCCTTGGCTAGAGGAAGGAATTTTATAAGAAAAGATGTAATCTGGAAGCCGTTAGGTACTCCTGTAGCTGACATCTAGATATCTAGTAAAGGTGGTTAGTTAAAGAATATCCTAAAGCTGTGGATCTACTTAATTATCTGATTTGAGCTACTCCTGATAGTAACAGATATTCTAAAGGAAGAGAAAGTCTTTAGTTGACTTTCCCATCTCTCCTTGCCTTGTGTCAGGATTTCCTAGGGATAGCCACACCAACCACACACACCTTTCACCTGGTGACAATAACTGGAAGGTATTGGTGCTTGCTCATATTTTAAAAAAAATAGAGGCAGGTTTTCAGGATAGTTTTTGTGCCGCTGCCAAGTTGTTCTTAGAACCAAAAGTAGAGGCTTTCTATCACCTTAGTAGTTTATTCAAGAGTCTTGCAAATATAGTGAACAGCAGGCATCAGAAGACTGAAGTTTGTAGAAGAATGCAGTTCATGGCATCTGCCACCAAGAAGTGATGGAGGTGGGAGGCAGCAGTGCCAAAAGTTGCAGAAGTTTCCAGGAGGATCTCCATCCTATTTCAGAAGCTGTGGGTGGGGTAGGGTCACCTACAAAAGCAGCAGGATCCTGACAAGTGAAAACTACCCTAGAGGCCAATTGTTGACAGTTTCTTACCTAGGTTGCTCAGATCCTGCATGGAAACTCAGCAGTTGGCTTCTTTAGTACAGGTGTAACAACTGAGTGATTTGGGGAGGTCAGTAATGGCCTCTGCCCAAAGGAAGGGCCATCTCTCAAGGTATTTTGCTTTTTTTGTCTTTCCATTTATTTTACATGTGTAGAAATTTGAAATTTCATGATAGCAAGTTTTGTCAAATGATCTGTGGTCATCTCTGGTTTGGATAGCTATTTCCTTTGGTTGTAAAGGGAAGTCATTCAACTCACATGGGAAACAGGAGAATTAGCAGCAACAACAGCTTCAGAACAATTTGTATTCACATTTTCCTTCAGGGGTTTTAATTTAGAGGGGAGGAAAAATGTTTGTGTCATATACAAATGTGTTCAGACTGACGAAAAGAAAATAAACTATATATAATTACGATCTTATTTAAATTCTAATGATTTTACTTAGCAAACCAGATAATCATGTCCATTTTGGCATAGTTTCAGACCTGGAATGCAAAAACCTGAGGTCCTATATAGGTGGTAAACAAGAGGGAGAGCAACACTCCTGTTTTTGCTACCTTGACTGTCCCATAGTTCTCCTGCATGTTCTGCATGCTATGTGTTCTCTAACTCAGACAAGTTAGGAAAGGTTGTGAAGTTTCCAACCATTTGTTTTCTGAACAATTTACCCAAAGGTGCCAATTGTGGCAGCAGGTATCTTCATGTGAAAATCTGACTCACCAGACTGGGACCTCTCCGCTATTTCACAAGCGCTCCAAGCAGCTGCAAATTGTTATGATTTTGTGGCTTTGTGGTGTTTGGTTACTCATGATCCAGAGTCTTTTAAGCCAGTGACCTATAGAGAACTGACAGCAATCTCCTGGGCTATGATGGACACATCATCAGTCAGATGAAAAATTGCAGTGTCCTGATGTGCAGTGGTCAGCATAGATATGCAATGCCACGGTATCACCATTGGACACCTCCTACAGGACAGAAAATCTGTAAAACAGGAGTTGATAGCCAAATCAAGTACCCCACTAGCACCCAAATGAACAGTTCTCAGTTTCCTATGATTTTCTCATTATTGGAGCTCCAGGCTTTCTATTCATTTGGGAATGAGAAGGTCAAATTCCCCTTTTGTATTCGTTGGCATCTAATAACATAGAAGTGCCTGAAGCAGCCTTTGCTTAGGCAGAACTATACAGACTCACAGGACCTCCTTGTTTTCCCCAGCTGCCTGTTTCTATTGCATTAGCAAGAACTTAATGCTTGTCAAACACATATGGGTGTACTCTCATATACAGGCACACACACATGCTTTGTGATTGATTTTTCCTTTGGAGAAGAGACAAAAAAAAAAGTAGAAATCCTCACTAGCTTTAAAAAAAACATCCCAACCAAATCAATCAAATGAGAAACAGATAAAGAATGACAAGGAAGAAATCTGGTTCAGTGCTACACTCAGAGCAACAACTCTGCCACTGTACTCAACAAAAGAGATGGGCTCTGTATATTTGTTATTAATTACATAATGTTTGATGGATCCAATTAAGATTTACAACTGACATTACACAAAATGGGGTTTGGTTTCAAAATAAATATAGATACACAGATGCAAAATAAATATAAGCTTTAGCCTGGTAAATTAAACAGTGTCTGGGAATATACCTGGGCACTGGAACCTGATCGCTCCCTTCTGCTTGGCTGTGAGGTCTGCCCCATGCCTCCTGGCACACTACCAGACTCTTCCCAAGCAGCTGTTGGGGCCAACCTTAAGGTCTTTTCCATTTATCCTGCTTTTGCAGAGGAAGGGAATTTAATAGCTCTGGCATGGACTGTTCTGTGTCCATTGATTAGAAAATGGATCTGGACCTGTTTGAGTTACTAGTATAGCTATATATTCCTTTATATACATGCATTAGAATTTTCCATGCGCGGATGGGGCTTGGTGTAGGACCTGTATTTGAGTTAAGACTGATTTAGCTTTGTAGTAAATACAAGATCTTAGTTGTGATGCTGCTAAAGAATCTAGTATGTCAATCTGCAGTTTTCCATTGATGGTCTAGAGCCTCAGAGAAATCCGCGGGTGAATTTGGAGATAGGTAATACTGTAGGAAAAACAAGGCCATTGTTAGTTTTGTTTTATTTCACTCCACAGGGGTTTTCACTGCTACTGGAAAAAGAGTAAGGTTTTTCTATAAGTAAGATTTGCATGCCTTAATTGCCAGAGCTGTATTCTATATGCCCTGGAATGCTCAAAAACCCAAGCTTGTCTCCTGTCAGGAATATCAGACCACAGGGGCAGCTGCAGGCATTGCCAGAACCTGTGTTTCAAAGCATAAGCAATCTGAAGAGCTTTTGTTCAGCGCGTTGCTAGTGCCCTTCCCAGCACGTTAGGGAGGCACTTGGGAGCCACTCTGCAAATGGGAAGAAAGACATGCTGGGAGAGTCAGAGCATGCCAGGCTTTCTGCTTCCCTCGAACCCCCTTCCAGGGTGCTGTCAAGGTCCCGAGCACGCACAAGCGTGAATCAGTCTTACTTCAAGCCGTTGCAGCCAGGTGACTTTAGCAGACAAGCTGGCTCATTTGAAGTAGGCTGAGCTGCCATTCTGTGTGCTGTGTGGACTTACCTACGCCCTTCGAGCACCATGTCCACCTTTTCTGACATGTAAAGATCTGGAAAAAAAACTATCCCAGGGGAGGCCCGAAGGACTGATAGTGAACTTCAGTCTGCTGACAAAAAGCCTTTCCTAGTCACTTTTCATGCGTCCCTTAGAAATATTTCCTGGGTGCTGAAAACAAAAAGTAACGTTTTGGCATGTTTCCATTTGCTTCCACAAATTTCAAACCAATTTCAAGTCTTTGAAGAAGATTAATAATATTTGTCTAGTTCTTTTAATTGGCTGTTGTTTTTAAAAAGATTGCATATTACTGAACAGAAAAAGAACTGTGGTCTCCCACGTAAATGAAAAGGTGTTTTAAGTACAAATCTCTCGCTCTGCGCAGCCCGGAGAGGCCATTGTCTGCATGCTGAATTGCAGTCTTCTCAGGGCATTTCTCAGTTTTTAGTGAACTCAGTGGGAGCAAAGGGACTTCAGGACTTTATAGGATCCTATCTTTTGTTTTGAAAAAGTATGTGTTGTGACATGGATCAGTTTTGCTGGAGAAAAAGGTTGGTTATGAGTATGATTGATGCCCCTAATGTGGCTAATGCTTGGTTTATTCCAGGATAATGTTTACACAAATTATAATAACTTTCCAAATATCTTGTGTCTGTTGCTTACCTCCTTGAAGATCTTCCACTTCCCCTCTGTTATAACGCATAATTGGGAACAAATCAGCAGGAAGGAAATATACTCTCTGGTTTAGCTAAAGCTATAGTGTTTGTTTAAGTTAGTAAAGCGTGAGTGGTTTGCTAAAGATTATTTTTAAAGGTCACTTCCTACTTGGAAAGGAGCCTGTAATAAGCTTCTCTTCAAATGAAGATATCTTTTTCTTTAAAAATCTGATTCTGGGTGGTCTGGTTTATTCCCAGGTCCCACAGAAGCCAATGGAAAGGGATGCTCCATTGTCACCTGGGGACACTTCTGGCCCTTTGTGAAAACAAACAGTGTATTTCAAGGAGGAGAGAAGGTAGGAATGGAAATATTGCACAGTTAGTACATAGATAATAAGGGGTGCCTTTGCCAGTCTTGTTAAAAAAAGAAGAATCTGGACCTTTTAATTACGTACTATCAGAAGGAATTAAATAAATAATTGAGAAAATGGATGAACTGGGAATGGATTAGCTAACTCCAAGTATTTTTCACATTTTATGTGGAGTATAACATCAGGAGGCTTCTCACAGGTGTTTGCATCTCACACTCATTGTGGAAAATGTTACATCCTCCAATTAGTATCTGTGTTTGTTTCATAATGAAGGGGACTTACAGGAATGTATAGCATATATTCAGTGCAAAAAAGGAGGGAAAGGCTTTCTAACATGTTTAGATTTGGGGAAAAAAAAATCTTCTGAAGGGCATAGCTGAAATTTTTGAGTTAGTTTTTGAAAGAGTCAGAGATGTTGCACAACCTCTAATCAAATGTAAATTCTGAGCTTCAGAGCTAGTGTTTAGAAGAAATGTTGATATCGTTAGGTCACAAGACAGGGCAGGTAGATCACAGTGATTCTGAAACTGTTGCATCATATGTCTGTAGAGCAGAAAGGGATCATAAAAGATCACACAAGCTATGGTTTGGGGCCAAAAATGGTATACCAGCAGGTATTAAGCACATGGCAGCTGGGGAGGCATTTGTGGGAGGTAAAAAATTCCAAGTTGAGAGTAATCTGGGTTCTCCTACTCCCATCCAGCCAGCTACTGTCAGCAGTATCATGGCCCTATGGGAGGCAGCAACTCCTGACTCCTGCAGAGTCTGGGCAGCAGCTGCTTATCTGGGAAGGGGACGTGGGATGTTGCTTGGGCAGCACTGCTGGCTTGTGGCTCTGCAGCCCTACCTTCTGCACCGAGAGGCAACTCGGGATACCCAGACCATCCCTGACTGACTGTCACCTAATCACTTCTCAAGTCAGGAGGTTTCACACCTGAAGGCAGCCTGTGGCATTTCAGAAAACTTACTCTTCCTTAGCCTTCTCTTTCCTCAAAATGAAGAAGGTCAGTCTCCCCAATCCTTCTTTTAAGGAACTGTTTCCTATTTGGTGTTTCTTTTCCTTGACTTTTTGTCTTAATTACCTTGTACTTTTATGTTCCCAGGGGTTGTGTCTATATTCATCAGAGCTAAAACTCATCTACAAGCTTGTATGTTCCTTCACTTTTTGAGGCAAAAACTCTCCCATGAGAAACACAGAAAAATCTCTTGGGAATGGCACTTTACATAGGAAAATTAATATCTAGCTAAAAAAAAAAAAAGTGAGAGAAACAGACAAACAAACAAACAAGCAAATATGTCTCTTCCCCAAACAATCTGAGACTCTTGCTATACAGATAAAATCCAATGGATTTAGGATGCAGATATTTTTTAAAAAAACCACACAGATTTTCAACAGTCTTCTTCAGAACAAAGCTACAGTCCTAAACTATTATGACAATTTCTGGAAAAGCTGAATTGTCCATGGGTGTTTCCAAACACTGTGTTGATGCTGGCCTCTTTGAACATTTAATTAAAAATTGAATCTAGGTTTTTCTGTATCTAAAAATGAGTGTCAGAATATTTTCTAGAATACCTTGTCCTTAGTTATTGAACAGTTTCTGTTTCATATCTTTATGGGGAGTCAAAATTAACATTCTTGTTGCCAGAGTTGGAAAGATCTGACAAATATTCCCCCCTCCCACCAAAATGGAATTTTTTTAAAAATATGAACATAGAATAAATTTTTGTGGCCTCAGACATGTTTTCTAATGTCTTCGATGGACTGAAATGTAAAAATCCATAGAAGTAGATTATGTACATTCCAATCTGATTTTGAAAGCCTGTCCAGACTCCTAATATGTTCTGGGTAATTATTCAGCATATACGAAGGTCTCTCTTGGACTGAAAATTATAACAGAGGGTCAGACATATGAATGTTTATAACAATAAGGAAATTCACAGGATTATCGTATTTATGAATAAGAAAAAAAGTCAAAAGAGGAATGTGTCTGTTTTGATGGTGCAGGAAATGTTGGCCATATCTTAAGCAACACAGGAATATATTTGTTTATGCTGGCTGAAGAAACTCCAAAAAACACCTACATACTTGTCTAGGCTATCTTTCTAAACTGCCCAAGTTAGTCTTATTGGATAGTCTTATTGGAGGGTACCCCAAGCTAAAAAGCAATCGTGCGTATCTCCGAGGAGCATAATGAGCATGAGTGTGCAGTAAAGTTTAGATTTAGAGGTGCTCTTACAAGTTGTTACTATCCCTGATGGAATAAGTTTTTGAAAAATCCCATGAAAATAGTAAAGCATCAACCAGAAAGAATGCAGATTCAGACTGCTCTGTATTTAGCACAGGGTAAATGAAATACTGCTTGAAGAATTCTGGTTCAATGGAAAACAGAAAACAGAGTCTACTCTATTTAGAAGCTCATTTCAATGTCAGTGGGTCTTTATAAATAAAGATATATATAAAGAAAAGAAAAAAGAAATTACTTGTGCCAAAGAAAAAGCATGTGACTTGGTATACAGAGAACTGCCGTAATGTGAAGAAATCCTTCCAAAGTGACAGGCCACGTAAGTCAAATGGTGGCTTGATGTGTGATGGCCCCCAGCAAGGGAAACATTTTACAAAATCCACATGATGGGGAAGAAAGGGAAGGTGACAGGCAGGAAAAAGCAGAAAGAATTGTTGAATTGCTGATTTTGTCTAAATCTTCTTTGGGAGGCCACAAAAAGACAAGGCTGAGCTGGCCTGACATGACCAAAGGTACTAGCTTTGTTTGCCCAAGATATTCATATCTTAGGAGGAACTGCTCCTGAGATTGTCTGAACTTTATTAACTAGTTTTAACTGATTGATTTTAAGTGTTTGAATTTCCATTTCACGTTTCTATGGACTTTCCCAGTTCATGTCTAACTGGGCAAAGAGATGTAATTCCTGGAAAAGCCCCCATTATGACCCCTAGAAACTGTCGGTAAGGCAGAAGAGCACCAGTGTTTGGTGCTGATCAGCTCATGCGAGGTCTCTACTGAGTTGTGTGAGACAGTAATCAATAAACTCTTTGGTCCTGTCAACTTGACTGATGAAGGCATTTGTTAGTCTTTCCCCCCAGATCTCAGGGTAGAAATAGCACTGTTTCTTCCATCTCAAATGCTCTTGCCTGATTACAGAAGATCAGTAAGACACTTAAGAGCATCCCTACCATTTGAAAGTTTCTTGTTTGAAATCAGACAGCTATTTAATCCTTTAGGTAAATCAAGAATTTGTCTCATGGTAGATCTATAGTTTTATATGCAGTTTGGGTTCAAATAATTTTCTGAAAGCTCTGCTTTTTGGATCTCATTGTTTTATGTAGGTGATCCCTTTGATTTCCAAGATCCCTTTCTCTCTCTACCATGCATATTCACATTAATGCCAAGATACAATTTGCCGATATATTATCTTCATAATATTTGCTGCAAATAATGTGGTGTTTGTGGAATTTAATTCTTACAAGAACTTTACAGAACTTAAACCACCCCATATATATCTATATATTTTGCTCAAAATGTTGGGTACTGTGATTGTGTTTTCATCAAGAAAATGTGTCAGAGGACTCCTGGTTTGCCACAAACAACCAACCC
>VYZV01036442.1:99730-118160 GCA_013401275.1 Pandion haliaetus | reverse complement strand
GTTAGGTATTTAACTCTCCTCAATTGCTGTACAATGCCTCTTTTGGAACAGGTAATTGCTGGCAATTAGCTAAATTTTTGCAGTTGTGAACCTGAACATTTCGACACCTAAGCCCATTTCAGACCTGGCTCTAAATAATTTTTGAAAATAGGATTCAAATGACTTGTCTGCTTCTGAAAGTATTATCTTTACTCCAACATTTTTTAATATCTAGAAAGGTTTGATTTTAACCTGAGGTTTGAACTAAGGCATTTGTGCTTGCACAACTTTGTGCTTGCAACAGTAGTTACGGACATAGTGGCAGAGCTGTTGCAATAGAGAAGCCTGAGTCTGCAATGTGTCCATTTACTGAAATTACTGAGGTTTTGTGCTGTGGTTTAATTCACGGATAAGACACTGGATCAGGCCCTTCTGATTTATGAAAGACAAATGAGCCAGACTTGCAACATCCATTATGAGACTTATTCTCAAAAACAATGTACTGATTGTGTGAAAGGCGGGATTTATCATACCATGCTCTTCAGTCCTCAAAAGGATTACTGCTCAGTGTACGCTTTGTGTTGCTGGAAGAGCAAATCCAAAATGGTGATCATGCTTAGCATGTGAATATTACACATTTGTCCAACCTAAACACTAGCTATGCTTCGGTATGTAACAAATGCTTTTGAAAATTTTGCAATAATAAAGGTATTCATAACTTTTTTGACAAGTAAAACATTTGGATAAGGTGAACTATGCAATATACCTTATAATAAAATCAATGGCAAAATTTATGTTGTAACTTTAACGGGTTTGATGATTTATTTTCATATTGTTGATTTGTGGATTATATAGTAAAAGTGCTTATGTATCTTCCATTGACGTGGGGTAAACTTTTCAGGTTCCCACATCTCTTTTACATCTCTCCTTGACCAATACAATTATAGACATGGTATTCTCCATTGAAATTCACAAACTTTTTGATATAAGATCATGATTGACAATTTTACTGGTGGTCATAGCACTATAAAATGGAAGAAACACATATAAAATCCCTGTTCAAGTAATGTTTAGTCTGAGATATGAAGTATAGTGCTAAGAAAAATATCGTCAGGATGTTTAATTAACTCTAAACGTATTGCCTTAAGAGTATGTGGATTTATATGGTGGAGAAGCCAGAGCACTTAACTTGCAAAGACCGAGTGACATGAGTAGCATATACAAAGCATCTAGTGCTGTGAAAACATCTGGGAATCTACTGTTTTGTTAAGCAGCAGGAGAAGTTTTATATAAAATTCCTCTATTTCCCACAGTATGTTTGAATTCTGACATGGAAGTGTTTCACCCAGGGATGTAGCTGAGCCCCTGAAGGAGGTAACCTGCACAGCAAGCTCAAATACAACCATGGGCAGAAGAACTTGCTGAAAAACAGGGAACTGCACTGTAATCCCAAACCTGCACAGCACTTGGCACTAGCCCAAACCTCTGCATATGCCAGTAATTCACTATTTCCTCTTGTCCTTCCTGCCCCAGAACCCTTAATCCAGACCATTCGCATTCATCAGGCAGGAGATTATTCCTACTCTGCATGGTGAGAAAACCATAAATAAAGCTGACAAATGACTAAAGCTGACTGTGAAAGTAGTTGTCTAAGCCTTTTCACCATTTATTATACAATAAGAGGATTTTGCGTCAGTGGTTCACTGCATTTTGTAAGCTGTTATTATTCCTCCCCTACAAATCCTGTACCTAAGAAACTCTTTTCCCCAGACAGATATAATGTATGCTCAAACATGACAAGGTGCCATTATTAACAAGTAAAATTTACTGTCTCCAAGTTAAAACACTTGAAACTTACAGAAAAATACAAAAATCAAATGCTGTGTTAGCCAAGGTTGTTGTTTCCTTTTTTTAAAGAGTGTTATACTCAGAGATTATTTGACTACATTTGAAAACACTGTATATAGTGTGTGTATTACTATCCACTCAGATTGTAAACATCTGCCTTAAAGTTTGTCATGAAGAGATTTTTTTTAATATCTAACTCAAACTTAGCAAATAGTTTACCTCAGTAAATTTATGGGGTTTTTTTTTTGCATGAACACCCCATTCTACAAGAAAAAAACCCAACAACCTCCTCTACTAGTTCATTCACACCTAATTTTTAGAAATCAGTATGGGAGGTGAATGCTAACTGTGCCAGGGGAACATGATAGGGACCCTGACAAGGACCTGTCATTCACTGTCAACTAAATCACCCCACTAAATGTTAGATTTTTAGTTGGAGGAAATACTGAGCCATAATAAACCACAAACATCCCAATTGTGTAAAAGGTAGATAAAGAACCACCAATTTTTTTCCTGCATCCTCAAGTCTTCCTTGCTCAAAGTGACAGGTTCCCTATTAGAGGTAAAACTTCTATGACAAAATCTGGATTTAATGAATAATGATAAGGTACCAGTTCTTATCATTGCCCAGGCTGACTGTTTTTCAGGGTAATAATTTTTTATATGCTGACCTGCAAATATCTTAGTGTCTTTGCATAGAAGGCAAACTTCAGCAAAGAGACAAAACTCTTCCCCTCACTTAAATGATCTGATAGGACCAAGAAGCAATTCATATTTGACAAAGACTTGAGCCAAAGATCCTGGTGAGAGATAATTGTGCTAAACATTGTCAGCTACTAGATCTATCTTTTTTATTTGTATTAATTTATTTATTCTTCTAATCAACACTTCTCTGCCTGCAACCCCCCCTTAGTCTGTCATTGCCAGGGAACATAAATATCTACCCATCGTACTATCAGCCATATTGCCACAGCGCGTCCGTGCAGGGCTCCTCTGTTTTCATCTGATATGAGTCAGATGTGATTAGCACAAGTAGAAAGGAGCTTGACAGCTTGCTGCTTCCCTGAGGGGGCTTTGCACCGAGACGGGAGAAGCCCACAGCCAGACTGTGTGGGGGAAAGCAGAGCGTTATAAGTGATGTTATTCATCTCATCCACTTGTGGGCAAGCCAGGGATTGTCTTGGACTGCCCCTAAGATTAGATTTTTCCACCAGAACATAGGGTATTGTGGCAATTTAATTTCCTTATATGAAGTTGTGAGGATTATATAAATCTTTTTTTTCTGCATTCAATTTTTAATAAAAGAAAGGGCTCTGGAGTTTGTGGAGATTATTAGCAGCACAATAATAAAAAGACACTGACATCACCTCAGCTCCACTGGAGCCTAAGTGAAGAAAATCGTTAGACCATTTTTAATACCAGAGTTCAAAATACAGTACGTATGAGCTCTGCAGGGTTTATTCAGCTGACAGCAAACATAGCCTGAGCTTGTTTGTTAGGGGGAGAGGCAGTTTGCCATGGAGGATTAGTTTGTCAGCAGTGAGCAGGCTATAGCCAAACAGTACATTTCCTTTCACAATGACCAGAAGAAAAGGCTCTACAGCAAGGGCAGCTGCGGCCACGATCCGGCAGAGGTTAGTGTGTTGTGGGTCAGACTTCTCTCTGCTACATGACACCGACTGCAGCAGGCTGCTGTAATGGGGGATTACATCTTGCTCCTCTGGCAAATCTGTCTGCTGAAAGTATGTTTTTCAAAGACATGCTATAAACATCCACTTTTCAGTGTTTGCTTGTCAGTCTTATAGTCCCACTTCAGAAAAAAAAGAAGGCATACATGTTTCACATTATTCAGTTCCACATCAGATTTCTTCAACACTCTAATCAAAGCCATGTTACTCAAGACAGTGAAGTCAGACGTATTTTTGTACCATTTGCTTAAATTCTGGTCATTTTTTATTTAAGCAAAAGTTGGAAAGTTTTTTATTTTGCATTTCGCATTGCCATTGTGGCAAAACACTCTTTGCCCTCAGAGATACAGGAGTTTAGTTACTTTTTATCTTATCTCACAGAACCTGACTCTACAGAAATGCTTTAAGAAGCGTTCCAGAGAGGAATCAAAACATGGAGGAGCAGGACTCTGAGCAACATGCAGCCTACAGCCTTTTCCTAAAGCTAACATACAAAAGAGTGCAGGGTTAATCGTGGACATTTCTCAGTTTGGCAGAGTAATGTTTTCCCATTTTGAAAGCACGTGGCAATAGAAGAAATAAATCTAGATTGGAAATAAATGTGGCCTCCACCTTGAGTCTTTAAGCTAAGAGGTCCTCTAAGAGATCTGAGCTGGAGCTGGTTCTATAGAGTCCCAGAGATTTACAGCTTGATTAAACTGAATGAGTCAAATCATATTGCATCCAACCCTACAGTTTTATTTTCATAGTACAGAAGCTATACCGCGAATTAGACAATTCATCTCATAAATCATGGATTTTACTATGATTCATAAGCACTGGAAGCAGGATTAAAGTCTTCTTGATAAGTGAATTAATTCTTTAGGCTGCTAGGAATTTGTGGTATAAGCTGTTTGAACCTGTCATTTTTTTGACTGTGAATTGGTATTTAAAAATCAATGTGTGTATGCAGACAGGACATCTCAAGTGAGGTTTTCACAATTATAATGGTGCCCCTGGCTATGTTATACTTAGAGTTGAGTCAGTATTTCCATCGTGAAGTGTATTGTTCATGTGTAGGTACTTTGCCACAAAAATTCACTCTTGAGTAGATTAGAGTGTTTCTAAATAATAATAATAAATTAGAATCTTTCTAAATCTTAGAATTAGAAAAGGATTTTTAGGAGTGGATTTCTCAATGGAAAAGTTTTCTGGTGCTGGCATAACCTCTACATATAAGGTACAGAATTCAGTTTATCATTTAAGATGCTTTCTCATTCTTGAATAACTAAAAATGAGTCCAATTTGAAATCATATTTATTAAGTCCATATGGGCTAATCCATTTGGTGTTTTCAAAACAAAATATAAACACAATGAAACAATTAGGCTTAAATATGTCTTTTTTTCTCCATTCTGTTAAGGACCACACTCTGGCCAAAATCCCATGGACAAATCTGATCTGTATTTTAGCGTTACTGATACATTCCTGTTTACTTTTGTGCATCCATATGGTGAGAATTTGCCCCTAAGGATATGTTTACACTGCAGCCAAACGTTTAACCACAGAGTTTATAGAGTTTAAACTCTCTAGCCTGGGGAATAATCACTGTATGTTTGTGGCAGTGCAGACCTCAGTTCATGTTAATCTTAAAAATGTGTACGTAGAGGGAGATTTGTCATAGCATATGAAACACTCTGTGCAACTACCAGACATCCTATTCCTCACACTTGCTCTGGTTAATATAGACTGGATAGGTCTACAAGTGCTGTACCCAGCATTTTGATGGAAATGACCCTCTAATTCTATTAGCAAATACCTTAAGATACACTTTAAGGAATATTTTTATGCAGGATATTGCTCAACTATTTCTGGACATGACTAAATTATGCAAAGTATATGATACGTGGCATGACTGTTAAGTTGTATAAATCTGGGGGATGGAGGGGTTACTACTTAGTCATAAATATGCTTCTCCAAATAAGCATTTAGCTTTGGTATGAGCAATTAGAAAAATTAAGGCATTCTTTTTTTTAATTATAATTGTAATAATATGCTTTTGAAAGTGGCTTGGAAATACTTGGGAGAAAATACTATAAGCCAATGGTTTATAATTATGATACATAAAATTATAACTATAATCATAATGCCTGGAAATGGCAATGAAAACTGTTCCTATTTTGCTAGTAACTATCTAAATATACCAAAAATGACATCCTCTACTTCAAAAAGGTTATAATCCAAATAAAGTCAACTTATTCTCCATTGTTATGTATTGTGTATAGTCAAGCAATGGTTTAAAAAAGTATTGTTGTTCTGTGAGAGCACCTCATGCTCTCTTTCTGTATCCATAATGTACACAAATGTGTGTAGACAGTGGAACCAGGGGGTTTATGTATATACATACAGTCCTTTCAAATAGTGTATCAGTTGAAAGATGCTTGCACCACTTTCTATACTCATTTTTCATTTGTAGCACCAGGACTTCCTTCTAGGCTTGTAAAGGGTCACAAGACATCTTTTTGTCTGAAACAGAGTTAACCTCAGGTTCTCTCCATTTCTGTGAGCCTCCTCTAATCATACCTGGTTAAAGGCAGTTGTTCTGCTTAAGGGAGCTTGACAAGTGACTGTGAAGTTGCTCGCTGGGAATTTAGGGCAGATTGGCTTCCACAGACACAGATCAATGTTGAGAGTGTTTCATGCTACCATCACACTGATTAATCTAACACATCAACCACTTCATATTTCAGCATCCATATTTTTAATTTCATCAGCATTTATTTGACTTTTCCTGGTCACTCCTTGACAGTTGTAAGAGTTTGTCCTGTCACCTGCTACTGGTTTTATTTCCATAGGGACTTAACAGATGACAGAGAAAGAAGACAAGCTCCACACTCAAAGTTTGCAATCTGAGATTCAGTGAGTCCCCTCCAGAAATTCTTAAACTGTACAAAGATATTCTACACATTACAGATGATGAAGAGCTGCTTGACTGAGAGGGAGTCTTGGCAGGGCAAACACATGAAGTTTGTAAGAGCAGGGTTTGTGGTTTTTTTTCTGACAATGTTATTTTCTTATCTGATGGGAGCTCATTTCCAAATAGCTGCCAAAATTTGGGTATGATCCAAATTGAATTCTAGCTTTGGTGGGGTCTAAATGCAGATCTAGACATTGCAACTTTTGCCTATTGCTAAAAATGTTACATATTCTTCGAATATGTCTGTGTGTCTTGGAGAAAGTTTCTTACTTCTGAAAATCAGGCCACTGATATTTGGCACACACACTTGAGAACCTGGGCCAAATTAAACCGTTACCAATCATTATTTAATGCGTTCAGTGAGGGGAATAAGTAATAGATTGGGAAAACTTAAGATTTCTAATTTCTTTTTCTTTTTATAGTCACTTTTCTCATCCCATGTCCTACACTAACATTGAGAATCAGCACTAGACATAGCTCACATACATTTGTGTGTGAGAATAAGCAACAATTATGGAGCAGACGGATTTATTTAGAAAACTTATCTGTGTCCTAAGGAACAAAATGAAATATACAAATAAAAACTTCTAAGACTAGAGAATGTCTGGGGTGGGGGAAGAGTGGGAGGGAGGAGAAGGAAAGAATATAAGTATTTCTTGGCTGATGTTAACACTTTTTTTCCATAAAATGTGCCTAGCTACTTCTGTTCCCTATATATTCAAATAGGTTCAGTATAATACTGTGGCTTGCTAGAAATGTAAATGTACCTGCCTTTTCCAACGTAAACTATGGTAGGGTGACTCTTTTCCTTCAACATCTTAATGTTAATTCAACAGTAAGGCATTATTCACAGGGAAATTCCTCCTGCTCTTGGAGTCTATAATTGAATGGTATTGTTAACTGAGTGATCTAGCCTTCTAATGGATATTTGTCTTGGTTTCACTGAACAAGGAAAAAAAGAAAGAATTCAGATCCAAGAAGCATATAAAGTGCACCAAGAGTGCTAAGTTAAAACAAAAGTACTGCAGAAATTGCTTTTTGTATGAGAAAAATGTTACAGGACTTCAAAACATATTCTCGTATTAAAACAACCTGCAATTCCAAAATGCTTATCACTCTCTGGCCTTCTGTTATTTTATGTAATGTCTCAAAGTGATTTTATGTGTGTGTGTGCACTTTCCTTCATTTAAGAATGCATAACTGACACAAGATGAAAGGAAAAAAAAAAGCAAACCCAAACCTTTCTCCTGATATTTTTGTGAAAAAGCAAACCCAAACCTTTCTCCTGATATTTTTGTGATTAGGATTTTGCTTATTTCTTTTCCAACATAATACACTCAAATGAACAAGCAAAGTTTTGCAGACACTGTCATCACCTCCATATTCAAGCTAAAAACTGTTAATGTTGGTTGTATATGTGCTAAGATATTTGAGTTACACAGAGAATCATACTTCTCTGCTGTATAGGTAAGATTACGACAACCCCTTATGCAGAATACAAAATATTTTTTCCTCAGTAGCATCAGGTATACTGTATAAAAATCTGAGTTCTAATATTTAATGAAAGCAGGGAAGAATAGCTTCTGCCAATAACAGGAAAAAATTTTTATGTCCAAATATATAAATGATTGGAAAAGGAATTCAGTTAAGGCTCTGTTTTGCCTTTTTTCTTTAAATATTGAAAATCCATTTGTCCTACCTGAGCTCACTGATAGCACATACTCAGATTCACACTTGGTCTTATAATTTATGGGTTTTTATATTTTTTCACATGCTTAATTTCTGAACTGAATATCAAATATACTTGCTCTGAAAAGCCAAGATCTGATGATTAAGGTCAGCAGCAGTTTATCACATGTTGTGGGTTCAGATCTATCAAAAACTAGAAAACTTTGGAAAACTTATGTTGTATTTTTATCATTATTTTTTACAGCTTTGCCTGAACGTGTTTGCTGTTTCTCACATTGAATAAAGACTACTTAATTCTGAAAAATTTCAATGTCAGAATAGTCCACAATTTATCACACGACGACAAGGATACACAAAAGTGAGGAAAAAGGTACTTTTTCCAGGTGGGGCTCAGAAGGCTGCCAGTTGTTGACAGATGTTACAGTGTCATTTACCAAAACGGGCTATTGAGACCCCCTGCCTGACCCACAGCTGCCTTTGGTTGAAGATCAGAAAGGGGCTACCTGTGCATCAGCCAGTGTTAGCACCTTATACGACAGAACAAGGACTTGTTATAGAGACCAAAATAGTAGCACTAGGAAAGAATGTGGATTTACAACCCTGTTCTCCGTTTGATTTGGGTTTGGGTCTTTTTTGCTGGGTGAAGTTAAATCCACTACCACTTCTAACAGTGACTTTGGGACAAAATCTTCCTCGGGAAATCATCTGACAGCAACTCTGGGTTGGAACAGCTCTGGGTTAGCAGCCCACTTTCTGTAATTTTATTGTCGAATTTGTGACTTTATTGGCTCGCTTTGTGGTAAATGTTGCTCCTATTCATTTAAATGGTTTTCTTTGCAGCATTTCCTTCGGGGGCTACAGCCTGCATTGAGAGTATGGAAACTATTTCCCCAGATGGAGCCAATGAATGTTCTGAGGCCTAATAATATACGTATCCTCTTGCAATTCACAGCAGATTCCAGTAAACACTGGCCTTCATCTGAATGCTTGAGTACACCACTTTCCAGAGCTCTTGGCAAGAATGATGTGGGTGTGAGGGCAGCATATCCATATCTTGTCATTTATCTGTGCAGGAGGAATCTGTGCTGATTTTCTGAACCTTACTTGACCACTGACCACAACAGGCGGTTTTGTATTTAACTCTGCCAGAGAGCTATAGAGATGAAATACTCATTTTTTTCATATTCTTTTTTTCACAAGCAGGATCCAAATATCTTTAGCTGCTGGCTTCTAATCTCGCAGTTTGTGCTTTATATTTGGGCCCACTGGCAGCAGTAGCCATGATAGAAGTGACATGGTTTAGACAGCATTGCACTGCAATTCTCGCTCTGACTTGCAGACCTCCAGGTGACCCAGCACATCCTTTGGTTATGGTATGCTGGGAGCAAACAGCTCGCAGTGACCTAGGCATCAGGAACTGAGTGAGTTGCACTAGGTTCTTCAGCTGTGGAAGTGTAGAACAAAGCCTATTCTGGCCTGGACTCAGACATTCAAAAGAAGCCCCTCAAAGACAGCTAAAACATAAAAAAATCTTCACTGCAGTAAGCAGCAGCCCCTCAAGGAGGCTTTACTTGGGTGCAATACCGTGCATGTGGAGGGAAGAATGATATGTAATCGCCTCCAGATAAACAGTGCTCCACATCCATGGGTGACTGATGTACAGCTCTCTGAAGAGAGGTCCAAAGGGAGAAACAGATCAGAGAGGATGATCTGAATGCTCACCACCGCCCTGCCCTCAGTGGGGCTTCTGCGTATACTGTGTGGCCTCACTGAGCATGGCCTATGCACTGTTTCTGGATGCGAACAGGGTGACAGAGTCCCACAGGCAGTGAAAAGCATCTCGTGCAGGCAGGCAACACTGCCTGTGCATCTGCTTGATTATTTCCTCTGGAAGCCACTGCACACTGGTGCTGAGTCCCCTTCAACCAACAAGTCACCATCCTAGAGCCTCTGTTTCAAAAAAAACCTGATATGGTTGGGTTGCGGCCCTGAAGATGGTCCAAGTAACTTGCTGCTGATACTCTTGAGAAGGGTCTAATTCTGCTGTTCATAGCCTCCTCAAAATTTTATGTTTCTTATGCTCAGCTTCCGCTACTCTCCCCCACCTATATATTTCTGTTCTTCTTTCTATCCTTCTTAAATTTCTTCACACATAAATCTATTGGAGAATGTCTATGCACTCTCATATGTAGACTGTGGTCGCTTACAGCACAGGAGTTATCTCCTGGCATTTTTTCCTGGGCTCTGAATCCCATCACTAAATATGGGTAGAGCTTTGCACTGACTTGGTATTCTCACTTTTCACTTGCATCTTTCCTAAGGTGGGAGAAGCATCTGGAATCTTGTGCCATGATCCACATTTGTCCTTCTGGGGTATGAGAAGCCTAATACCCTTTCCTCAAATAAATCATATCCTTAACTGATGTGAAGGCTATAGTCTCACTCCTATTTACTTCTATTTTCTGCATAGGGACATTTACTGGCAGGTCCTTATTCTGAAGGAAAATCTTCTGTCCCAATCCCAGACAGTTTTTTGACTTCACTAACAGAAATTTACTTAATTTAGGAGTTAGTGTTTTACCAGCATTTTTTCACCTGAGTAATTTTCTACAATTCATAAATATTTTTTATCATTCATAAAAAAATAGAGGGCCAGAATATTGCATTATCAAGCTCTTAAAATCTCAGAGAATTTTCCTTGAAACATACTAAATACATTTTAAGTACTGATAAAGCATGTGTCCAAAAGCGTTTACCCTTAGATTCAAATTTTGGATTGGTCAGGTGGCCAGTTTACTTTTCGCAAATCATCGTCTGTTGGTTAATAACAGAGCTATAAACTGACTTTGTCAAAACATAAGATTTGTGTATCAAGGTAGTATATGGGTGGAACTGCTAAAACAAATTTACTATGCCTTGGAAGTGAGGTATTCTATTCTGTGCAAATTCCCCTTTATTGAGGATCTGAGACTTTTTTGCTGCTGGAAAAGTAAATCATTTCTGCTTTCAGACAAGTGCCCTTGGTTTATGCCTAAATTCTTCATTATGACAGCCCCTGTAGCTTCAATGGACTTGTCAGGCTCCTTATTTTCTATGTAGTTTGCCTTTGGCAAAGAGCCAGACATGCTTCTCTCTACCTGTAGCCTTCCACACATCTTTATGACAACTCTCTCACCTTCTGCTTTACTCTCATATGCAGTAACATTGAATGTAAGTGATAGTAAAGTATATGGTGCATGTTAGCTTGCAGTGTAACATTGTAAAATGTCTGATGGTTCAAGGATTAAGAATGCTATATATTCGTAAAACAACAGAATGATAATTGACCCTACTTCAATGCATGGTCCATTCCTTTGTTGCAGAGAGGAAAGTAAAAATAGCAGATGAAAGCTTTACATAAGAAGAGTTTATTTTGTTGTCATGTTAATTTTCATAATGTAGTGCAATTTCTTTCGTGACTCCATTCATTATCCTAAAATGAGTTTAATATAAAGCAATGTGTAACAATAGTTGCATCAAAATAAATGTCTCTTCCCATTCAATTTAGATACAACTCGGTTGCCTTTAACTATTATCATGAGTGTAGTGCTAGCCCTTTATTTGTCTTCCTGCTCTGGGCTTCAGTGGAATGAGTTCCTGTACTTAATGGCTTTGCAGGTTTGTGATATTTGTTCAGCATGTTTGCTAAGCAATGAGCACTTAGCATTTGTCATCTGGCATCTTTCAATTCCTTTCCCCAGAGCACTTTAAAAAGGCTGCATTTTGTTTTGGGGAAAAAAAAAAAAAAAAGTACTTTGGCATATTCTGTGTACTTTCAGAGATACTATGCATTTAGCCACACACGTGTGTGAGAAGCTCATGTAAATTTAGCCTGTTGCAACAAAAGAATAGGCATTCTTTCTTGTCTTCAGCCACCATAGTGAGTAGTAATATTATTGAATAAAATCAGAATAAAAGGTGAAAGATTCAATATTGCCACTCCTGTTGTCCGACAGCCTTCAGAGCAATGTATAAAGTTTGTTTTAAAGTAATTCCTGGTACTTGCATGCTAAAAAAATGAAGTCAATTCTGGAGGGACATCTGTTTCTGTGTATAAAATGGCCATACCAATTAACCATGGTTAATGGTCCAAAGTCCGAGCTTCCATGAGACATTTTATTTAGGCTGGCACACCTGGCTCTTAGCAACACTGCTCATTAATTTTATCGTACGGAAGCTGACTTACACTTTAGAGGACTATAGATGCAGTATAATTTACTGCTTGGGAAGACATCGGAGGAAAAGGAGCAGTTAAGTGAATATATTTGTGATCATCTTATGTAGGAAACGGGTAAACAGACAAATGTACCTTTTGAAGTCCATAAGAGAGTGTACTTTTGCTACAGCCAGTGTTTTGTAGCTGAGTCCCTTTGTACAAATATGGGAAAAAAATTTTTTTCACTTTTTGCTTACTTTGATTAAAAGTCAGAGCCTACCTTCATGAATTTCAGAGCGCTATGTTCCTTGCGCACTCTTGGAATAGGACGATGAGGTCACTGAGGAAAGATTTTTGTCATTCTGACTAGATTTCTATCAGCTTCAGAGTGGGAGGTACAATTCCCTTTACAAGTCCCTGTTTTCTGGGGTCCGGACATTCTCTGTTCTTTAACCATGCACAAAGCATGGGGGCAAACTCTTAGTCCTGGTCACTGTTAATACCACCATAGGTTTTGGTTTCTAGGTCAGATTCCTGGATGAAGAAAGTGTGCTTCTGATTTTGCTTCTAACTCATTGCTGTTAGTGTCCTGACACTATTGACAAATTGCTCAATGTATCTTTATGAATCAAGACATTCGCTTGCAAAAGAATGCACCACGTTGTATATAGAGGACCTTCAGTTTTATAAATAATTTACAATTTAGAAACTCAAAGAATTAGGTCTTGTTCTGTTGATCATAGGCCAAATGAACTTTTTATTTTCCTTCACAGCCTGCCAAAACTGTTCATGCCCAATACTGCTTCCTAGCCTTTCCAGGGATTTTCTTTCCCCTCTCTCACTTTCTTATTATGTGAGCATTGCACTTGTGGTTCATATACTTGAAATAGATTGAAAGGAGCGAAGTCTGACCCCAAACTGCTAGATTTGTTTCACCAGTCTCTAGACTGCACCTTTGTAATACAAGAATGATAAAAAATATTTTCCTAATTCATAAAAATTTAAAAATAAATATGTTAATGTCTGGTGCACTTTACTTTGATCAATCCTTGTCATTAAATATTTGCACTGTTTCTACCTCCAATTTTCCCTCTGCTTTGGATAAACTGTGCTATAAATTTTGGAGTTTGTCAGCAATTCAGAGGGATTAATTATATGGAGACTCTCTTTTCACAACAAGTTTTCTAACTTCTGCCTGAAAAGAAATACAAAAAGGGGTTTCCCATGTTTCCTGTTTCCTATCTCCAAACCCTGCTTTGGGCTCTGTTTCATTCTTCTGAAGCTGCCCAAGACAAGGTTAGAGTTTTAGCCTATTGGTAAACCTTTCTGTAATTCTTAGTAATTATGAGTACCACTTGTTGACACTGAGCCTAAGAATGGCAGGCAATTATGCTATATAAAATTTTTTTAATAATAATTAAAATCTGCAGGATGCTTGAATACACTTTTTAATGTATGAGACAATGAAGGTATATTTCAATGTGAAACAAATGAATGCTTCTGAAAGCATCCTATTATACACTTTAATGTCAAGTTGTACTTGATTGTCAGCTTTGAAAAAGACCACTTAAAATGAGAAAGCATTATGTGGAGCATTAAGTATTTTACTTTTGCCATCTATACTGTGCTTTTTCCATCTGCCTCTGCTTCTATTGTGACATATGTCTCCTGTAAAGGAACAATACTTGATTAATGAATTGTGCAAAAGTTAAAAGGATTTTAATGAGAAGAAAGCAATGGAATTTATTCAGGTCCTTGGTTTTAAGAGAAAAATATTACTTGGAAAAAATGTCTGGTGGGACTAATGGTTTTACAGAATGGAGCTGAACACTGTAAAGTGAGTTTGGTCCTGAACTGTTTTTCACCTCTCTCTGAAAGCTGTTCTGTGGTCAAACAACATTTTATCTGCATATTTCATAACTAGTCTGTCTGTACTTCTCACCAGTTTTTTACACTTTGATCTGATAACTCCAGGAGCAGTCTGGTTTTCTGGGGTTACTGTGTTCCAGCTGCACTTTGGCAGTGGGGAGTCAGCACTGTTTCTTGACTTATCAGCCATTTCTTTTAGTTAAACCCAACTGAAATGAGTACCAGTGAAAAGTGTTCAGTTGATGATGTAAGTTCAGAACAAAAGTAAATAAAGTTGTTCTTAAGCAGGTGGCTGCAGGTCAGCCCCAGTGCTACTCTTCGTACATGGGGTGCAGAGCGGGCTGGTGACACAACTGGTGGGGTCCCCCACCACCTCGTCCACATCAGCCTCCTCTGGCCCAAGGGGTGCATTTCACTGAGCTACCTATGCAGCTCCCAAGACTGGCCTCCGAAATCCCAGAGGAATTTGGGCTAAGGAGAGTAAGGCTTTAAAGCAGTTATGGTAAAATCCTGACTGCCCCGAAGTCAGCAAGCCCTTTGACTCCACAGAGGCAGGGACGTTCCTGCACTTTTCAGACTGTTAACCAAACACCTGTCTGAACTCTGGATCTTTACCTACACCATCCTCGTCAAATATGTCTTTAAAGTAACTTTTGCTAACAAATTGTAATATATTAAAATATTACTCTACATACAATATATTAGGCTCTACCTGGGGATATTCTCACTTTAAAAAGAAAACAAATATTTGAAATATCTTTTCAGGGAACTCAACTAATTCTGGAATTAACAGGTATATTCAGTACATTTTGAAAAGGTGTTGTTTTACACGGGATTTGTCAGATATTGAGAGTCCAGTACTTGATGTAAACATAAACAATGGCAAAGAGAAAGATAATTATTTGACTTTAGTTTTACAGGTTGAGATAATATGTATCCCCCAATATCCCATAAACTGTAACACAAACCATCTCCATGAGCTTGAGTTTGTACGAACACTGACTAGTTTTCATGGATACACACATGGATACGGTGGAGTCCCTCCAGTTCTCAGTTTCTTTTGTGAAGCACTTCCATGAGACCATTTCATTTGAAATGCACAAAGGTAGCACAAAATCTTGCCCACGTACAACCTGCTCAAACACTCAAAATAGTATTTTTTTTATGGTTTGGAGCATGCAAAATTAATAGAATAAGTTGATTTGTGTAGTCCTTCATCCTTGTTCATCACAGTATATAGTATCCATTGAAAGTATTGAATCACGAGAAAGTCTGAAACACCATTAGCAGTGAAACCCTGCTATTGCTAATATGAAGTGCATGCTCTAAGTAATTCATATGCTTTTCAGTGGTATTTCGGCAGGCTTGGGTACCTTCCATGTCAGCTAGCTTGCCCAAAATGGAATTTCTTGCAATCACTCTTTGAGTGCTCCACAGTACCTACAGGCTACTTAGCTGTTTGTGATGACTTCTGCTACACAAATTCTATGCCTAATGAAATACAGACTTATCATCTGGAAATCTGTGTGTGTTATAATTAGAACGATATGAATGTTCAAGGCGAATGAGGATAGGGTCACTGAAACACAAGCTATGTTTCTTTAAAAAGTTGTAAACTCTAACATGTATCTTTTTCCCCAGATAGTGGCACTTAAAGCTATAAATATTGGCAGTACAATAAGAACATGCAAGAACTAAGGTAAAATCTAAATTTTTGGCTTCCTTGTGAATGTGTTCATTTTCATTATGTGAACCCACATTATAGTTCTTTATTGTGCAAGAACTTTGGAAAAAGTCAACAGTGTTTTTGTTATCTACAGTGTGTGGGTTTTCTCATTTTTATTTATTTCTCCATCAGCTAAAAGCACATTCTCAGGTATTTATCTCATTTCGACAAATGTTCAGTCTATACTATGTTTTAAACTTAAAGACCCAAATGGTCTAAAGAGCACCACCTTCTCCTTATTGGCAAGGCACACATTCAGATTCCACAGCTGAAGTTAAGTCATTATTTGGACTCTTTTCCAATGAAGAAGAAAAGTTTAAATTTTTTTAGAAGCTGATGTGTTTGTCATATTCATCAGATGGCACAATATTCAAGAATTTAGCTTGTTACCTATCACTTTTCAAAGAAGAGGTGAAGAAAGAGTAGTGGATAGGTTTAGTGATGAAGATTTTCCACTCCATTTATATATGTGCACCATAAGAAATGTTTTCCATGTCAAAACTCTTCAGCACAGAATTTAAAAAAAATAAAAAACAACATCACTAGACCACTGCTATTGCTAATGCCTTTTCCAACAAAATAATATGGAATGATTGCTTACCCTCCTGATCAAATAACTTCTATCAGTGTTCTCCTTTCCAAAAACAAGCAAGAAAATGTCACTTTTCAGGGCCTTTTTAATATATCCCTGAAGTTTAATTGCTGAGATCAGGGAAACACCCTTCCACCTTTTGACTTCTGCTGTAACGTTTATTGCTTGACTTTGGAATTTTTTCAGGGAAGTTTTAAGGATGCCATTTAAAGCACTACTTGATATCTCCAACTCATTGCTAATAGTAAGAATCTGCAAAAATGTATCTTGTTCATCTTTGACTTTCCAACATTAATTAGTAATGCAATAATTGGGGTTTTTTTCACAGCCTCCATAATAGCTCCTGCAACTTCCTCTGCCTTCTGATTTTGTTTTTGAGCCACAGAGCTTTTGTTTAGGCCCATATGTATGTTATATAAATAAAATGGCATTAATACAAATGTCAGGGTTTTTTGTTGTAAGGGAATGAGATAGAAATGTAGGGTTTTTTGGGGGGAGAGGTAAAAGAAAATACACTGGAGGTTTTCTGAAGCTGTAATAGCAGTGGCAGAGCTATTTTTTTTCATTCCTTTTAATTTGTTCAACTCAAAGACATGTTCCTTATCCTACACTAAGCCTGGGGCTCAATATGCTACTATAACGAGGTACATGTTCATTTCTCATATTCAGCCACAGGTGAGGTAAGAACAACCCTTGGGACATAGGGGACATATGGAATTTGCCTCCTTCCCCTTTGCTAGAGGTAATTCTATGAGAGGAATTGCTTTTTAGGGTCTGTGGATGATTTATCTGTTGGGTTACCCAATAGCAACACCAATCATGGTGTGGCCATAAATTTTGCAAAAGAGTACGGAAGCCACTGGCAAACAAACAATAAATTATTCCTATGTAGAGCATGAACAATAGAATTAGACAAATGTTCTGATGGATTGGTTTTCTGTGGAAAATTCTGATACAGTGAAATTAAATCATTTTGCAGGAACACATTAATTTTGCTGAAATCCCTGACAGACTCTAGTCTGCCAGCCGGGCAAACTGGGCTTCCCTGCTGGTTTATGGAGTTCCCCACTCCTAGGAGCAGCTGAATCCATGGTCTGGTGTGATTTCTGTCTAAGATATTTAGCCAGCTGGCTCTGTGGCTAGGAATTTTTGAAATATTCCATTTCATTCTCCCAAAACAAAGTATTTTGAAAATTTCCGTTCCATGGAAAAGCTCAATTTTATGAATTTTGTTCCAGTTTGGGGTAAACACCTTTTTATTGGAAGGGAAGTTTATTACTGAAAGGGCATATTTGTTCTCCCAGAGCCCCAAAAAGCAAAGGGGCTTGGCTGCAAGTGTCATCAGCTAGCAGATTTTACAAATCCTTTTTACAGCTTTATCAGCAAGGTGCATACTTGTCACCACTGTGTAATCCTATGTTGAATTTACACCTATAGCTTGAAATGAAATCTAGTCAGAGGAGGTGCGGGTGTAAACCCAGGAATTAGTTTTCACCTTTCTAAGGAAAAGAATAATAAGTGTTTTTCTCTTTAAATGTTCATGTTATGAACTGTACTGAGACCATTTATGTTGTCTTTTGTTTTCAGTATTGAGTTTAATTCTCCATCTCTGTTTAATTCCATGTGGATTGAAGAGTGACATTGAGGAAGTAGCAAGGTTTTTGCAGAAAATCCTCCACTGAAAGTCATTAAAAATAATAGTGGTGAATACTATTTTAATTGCTAAATTTGACAGCTGAGTACTCAAATCCACAATGTCATTGCAGTCTATTCTACCTCAGTTGCAATGTAATAAGCTCTGCAGTTTTTTCACTGGAGCCCTTCATATGTTGCAAGATATGGCAGGCTTCCTAATGCCTGGCATTCCCATTTTAACTTTCCTGTAAAAA
>VYZV01036442.1:83131-99427 GCA_013401275.1 Pandion haliaetus | reverse complement strand
TCATGAATAAACTGAAGAACAAACTTAGGGCAACACTTGCTATATTTCTCAATCCTAATAAAATTCAACTTTGAAGTTTTTCTGGTGGTTTTGCACATGGGAAGAAATATCATATTTATCTGATGTAGACATAAAGATTCTAGCTTTTTGTGAGAAACAAAATGAGCTTTTTTACTTTGACATTAAAAAAAAATCACTCATGAGAATATTCTATGAACATGGAATTATAGTTTGATTAAAACAAGAGGAGAATGTTACTTGGAAAGCAACAACAGAAAAGTTTTAATATCTGCCAAATTCTATTTCCCCCCTCCCCAGTTTATCATAAAAATATCAAGATGACAAGCCAGATGTTTTGGATGGCTTGATAAACTTCCTGGTATTGTTCTCCATAACCATAAGGCGGGCGGGAGTTCAATCCCTGAACAAGATGCTGTGATGCTCTGGCTGGCAGAGATCTGAACGTCTCCACCCGGTTGATTCCTGTGGCTGGTTAAAAACTGTTACTGCTCAATTTCTGCAAGAGCTCCAGCCAGATGCAACCCATCCCATCCTTGCTGCCGGGACCTGAACTGAAATAGCTCTGGAAAAAAATGCTAGGTGCCCATTCCCATTGTTACAAAGCTCACAGGTTTATAAGGTCTTGTACTGTTTTAGTGTTTGTGTAGACACTCTAGAAAAGAAAAGTTTGGACTCAGTTTAGGCTAAATAACACTGGACTTATGTATTATGAATGCAAAGATTATAAGAGAAAACAGTAGCAGTGTCTATTCCATGAAGTACGGAGGGAATTGATGATGTATACAGTTAATGAAATCAATCCTCTGGTAGTAATAGAACAACCATTCAAAATAGCATTTAATACATGCACGCTATTGCTGCTATGCCTCCATCTGTGTCAGATATGGTAAGACAATAGTTATTTTACTAAAAAAGAGAAAAACAAAAATCTATTTAGGAGTGGAGAGACATCTGGCCTGATTCCTTTGTCATCGGTATGTACAATCCTGAAATGCAATGCTGCTGACTGAACAGTTTTCCTTTTGCACTAAAGTAGAAGTGAGAGAAGAATATGGTCCAGTTAACCCATCATTTTTCCTTGTTGGTTCTCTCCTTTGGACCAGTTACAAACAAATTCTTACATACATGCCATACTCTGTAACCTTCATTTTGGAATGGAAATATACAAAGCAGAAATGCAGCAAAGCATCAAGTCTAGGAAAAAAAAAAAAGGTAAGGGAAAGTTTGGTTATTTTTTCAGCAGCTTTGAATCAGTTCTCTTCTCTGATCATTGAAACACTTTCTACATCGTTGGTGCAATAGGTTTTGAGCTGTTTCTTTTCAAAATGGCTTTAAATTTAATACGCTGGAAAAATGACATCATGTGTCAATTTAAGCAGGACTGGGTGGGTTTAAGATTCTGGGAATGTGTCTGTTGTTTGGGGCACATTAGAGCTTACCTTGTTAGCGCTTGTTAAAACTGGAGCTGATGTCAATTCTGGAAATAATTACAAACCTGACAAAACAAGTTAGTCGTCTCTGAAATTATTCCAAAATGAGATATCACGGGAAGGATCCTATTTATAAAGGCAGTAGAGAGAAGCTTCTTCATCATAAACAGCAAGTGTGCATGGATAGTCTTTCTGATCTCACTCACCGTTGTCAGTAAATTTTGTTGCTTTTTGTATCTTTTTTTTTATTCACACATTGCTATCTGTATATCTGCAGGGGGGATGGGAGGTGCCTCTAAGTTTCTTGCTATTTCCTTCAAACTATTCAAGCCTTTTCCCCTGAGGAGCTATGCAGAGGGCTTAATCCTTTCAGTTCGTATCTCATTACTTGATTTGTGAGTTTTGTGCCACTTGTCCAAGATAAATTTTCCTAAGTTTCAGACAATTGGACTGCTTAATTCTCTTGATGTGCAATGCATCGTGACAAAGTTGCAACTTCTTCTATTGATAATAGCTGATACTCAGAACTACTAAGAGGTCCCAGGTGTCCTTGTGGACGCACCCAGATGTCACATACTGGTTTTACCTTGTCCAAGATTCTTTGTTATCTTTGGAAATTTTTCTCTTCACAGCCCACTGTCTCTAAATTAAGGTATTAGGGTAAAATACAGTATTTGCATGTACTGATGATGTAAAGCATTAATGGACTACATCTCCCATGTTGATACATACTGTACCTGCCTGATAGAGATCAGAGGCACGTAGAAAGGCAGTGTCATAGAATGGTTGAGGTTGGCAGGACGCTCCAGAGGTCATCTTGTCCAACCCCCCCTGCTCAAGCAGGGCTACCTAGAGCCAGTTGCCCAGGACCACATCCAGATCACTTTTGAATATCTCCAATGACGGAAACACCACAACGTCGCTGAGCAACCTGTGCCAATGCTCAGTCACCCTCAGAGTAAAAAAAGTTTTTCCTGATGTTCAGACAGAACCTTCTGCATTTCAGTTGGTTCCCATTGTGTCCCTCAAAATAATTCAATGCTGAGGTTCAGCACTTCTCTGGGTCATTTCTAAGGTTTCTTTTTAGCAGATTTTTCTTATCCCCTAGCCCAAAGTAAAGACAGTGAAAGGTGTCAAGAAGGAGAATTCTGGGGAAAAAAATATCAAGGGTAGCTTTAACTCTTCTAGGTAGAAGAGTTCCATAGCTCTTTTCAACTTGGCAGTGATGAAAACAACAAATATGTTTATTTGTGGAGGGTTGTACCACATGTACCATATCTCATATGAAACACTATTTCCAGGTAGGTTGTCTGATGCTTCAACAATTAAAGAACTGGCCACTGGATGTGTGCTATAAAGTTGATCTGTGCAACATGTCTGTTGTGCTTAAAATGTACTAGATGCATTGCTCTCTAGCTCACTATCTTTGTATTTCACGTGCTCATAACTTTTATCAGGATTTCCCACAAAATAATCCAGGAGTCTTAGGTAGGCACCATATTTCCCATAGGTGGCAGAAATGGAATGGCAGCTATGAATCACAAGCTGCTGTGCAGCAACTCTCTGCTCCAGTAAACAAGGATGCTGATGCTGTGCTAAATGTTCCTCATCCTTCAGACAACTGAAACTAAAAATGGCAAGGACACCCAGAAACACCAAGGACAAAAAATATTTGGTTGCTGCAGTCTGGGTTGTTTTACAGAATAGAGCAGCAAACTGCATTGTTATGGCTGGTGTTTCATAGGCCGCCTCTGAGAATCAGTGCTGCCTACTTTAGGCAATAATCCATGATTTCTAGTGCCAACCAAAATATTCCTTATAGTAGAGAACAGAGCTGGATAAGTTAATTTGGAGGCTGCATGCTACCAGCATAAAACCAACGTGTTGGTTAATACAGTAAGAATGGAAGTTTGACAAGAAGTATAGTAAATTTGTGCAAATTACTTACTATCCTTTTGTTAATTCATCCTCCAACCTTTTCACATCACAAATAGAGTTAACAAAATGGATCATGGCAAACCATACAAACCCAAAATGTCAGTCAGCTTTATCCATAAGTAAAAAGAACTACCTTTTACATGTAATATAATACCTGACATAGTCAAAATAGAATTAATTTCTCTTGCATCCAATCATTCATTTCCTACAGATAGGTTTTGTTGGAATTATTTAGTTTACATTCCTTTCTCACATGCATCACAATAATTTTATGCATTCAGAAAAAGATGTCAGCCCTGTAAACTGTTTAATAATACATATGTTTATGCAGATATATGTGTGTTTTGATATTGTACCTCATGTATGCAATTTTCAGATATGGCTGTAACCTTTAAGGAAATCTGGGCATCTCTTCATTTTCAAAACACTTCCATTAACATTATTCTGCACAGCAGATGCTCAAAGGCAATTATTCAAGAAGAGCAAGTAAAAAAGTGTCTTGCTTGCTGTAAGTCATGCTACAGTGCTCTGACCCTGGAATGCACTGCAGCACAACGTGATGCGTCTGCATCCTGAAGGTATAAAAGAAAAAAACTCCAACAGAAAATGGTAAGCCAAGTGTAATGATGAATTGTGATGATAGGAATCCCTCTGATTCATGTCTTCAGACTGACATAAAGCCCCAGGAAAATTCATTCAAAGTCCATTTTCTCTGTACAATTTTGTGGATTCATTTTTGTCAACAAAATTTACATTGAGAGAAATATGAGAATTATCTTGGAGCCAACTAAAAGATCAGAAGGGGAAAAGCTCATACTCTTATGTATTGTAAATGTTAGCAAAAATCATTTATAATTCTGGGCAAGTCTCTTAAAGCTACTGGTTTATAGTAGGTTATCCAAAACAGAGTCTGAATGTCAGAACAGGCTGCTGTCATTGAAGTATGCCTTCTTTGAAAGGGAATGAGTAAAAATTTGCTTCATCAGTATGTTCAGCAAGCATCATAATAACTGTGGCAATTCTTGTCTGCCCTTGTAGCCAACTGCCAAGGATTTTGAACATAGATGATGAAAGCTATACGTAGAATTAGATTGCTCCCTGGGTGGAAAATGTCACTTGGTGAAGGATGGGCTGGTGAGAAACCTGTTACTCTGTTTCACCAGGTTCTCCAGCACAAAACCAGGCTCATTTCTGCTGCAGCTGAAAGAACATGCCTTCCTATGCTGCCTAAGGGTAAGACATCAGACATAGGCAGGCAGCTTCTGCCAAAATAAATCCCAAACAAGTCCTTTGTCCATCTCTGAAATGTGAAAAATGTGACCCTTCAAGAATCAGTTTACATCCCTTGCTCCCTCTGCTTGTAGGATCACAGGCAGCTTTGCCTGCTATAGTGGCTTTTATGTTTTGCTCTACCCCAGATGAAGGAATTACTGCTGATATGCTCCACTTACAGGAATTCTCAAATCTGAAGCACCACATTAGAGTTCTGGCTGGGCAAATGGAGAATATATATATTTTTTTACAGGACCTTTGCAGGAAGTCTGTGGAGTTTCATGAAAAATCAAACGTAAAGCAGAACCTTTTTGATCCCATAAATCTGTCACTCCTCCCTGTTTTATAGGGATAAGGGGTACATAGTCCATGCACCCTAATGTGTATACATGGATATCATGTAAAAGAGAAGAGAAAGATTTCATGTAACCTCAGAAGCTGGGTACATCTCAGCACTGCATCTCAGGACTGAGTAGGAGAGGGTACCTTAGGTAAACTTCATACTGAAATTAGGAGCACGGAATGGAGAGGTAAAAGCTTTCCCCTATCCTTCACCCATGCTCTGGACACTGAATCAACAGGTGCAAGATATTTCTAATCTATTGCTAACTTATATGGCCAGGCCTACCATCTCAGTTTCTTCCTTAGCAGGAGGCATAGGTGCCCTTCTAAGATGGAGCTCCCTACCTACTTAACCTGGTTGGCATTGGCTTTGTGCTGCTGCTACAAGGTCAGATGGGGTATATCATGAATGATGCACTTAACTCATAAAAGAGAAGTAGCAATATGTTTGTTGATATAAAACAAAGATTTAACAAAGTTTGATAGTACGTGTGATGGTGGTTTAACAAGATTCAATGGCAAGGTTCATGTGAGTATTTACTGCATAGAGGACAGGGTCAGACAAAACTGTCAGGAAGACCCTCCCATTGAGTCACAAGGTTCATAAATGACCCCCTTGCATTCTAAACTCCTTCTCAGAGAGGAGTTTATGTGCAGCTGGATCTGCTCCTAGTCCCAGACTTGGTCAATGTTTTTTGTCTAAAGAATTGTACATGCACAATCAATCCTTTATATCCCTTAGCTAAGATTTCAAATTTTAGCATGCCATTAATCTGTTGCAGCAAGGAATCTCTCAACTTTGAAGAATAACCTTGTGAGGTATCCATAGTAAGATAATTGACTCGTAGTCATATTTGCATACCAACTATAGGTGCTAGTTTCTTCCAACTTTGGCTTGAGTGTGACATTGACCAGCACTGTGACTAGGTGGGCATGTTGTTCAAATTAGCCCTTGGCTATTGTCTTAACTGTCTGTCTTGCCCAATACACTTTGAGCCAGGTGCAGCCATCACAACCAGATGCATCATTACAATTGCCACTGGTGGTTATCACCTGAGCAGGATTATGGGAACAAGAAGTCAGGTGTGTAGGGTGGGGAGCACACTGCCACACATGTGCACTCCCTTTGGCTAAGATGAGCATCTCCTGCAACCATGCAGATGAGGGCTGTATTGGACATGCTAAATCGTGGCATAGACTCAATGTTTCAGATCCTCATGTTTTTCCAAATTTGCCATAAATTGTGCCTGAATGCAACCCTCCATCTCATGAGAGTGAAGCACTTGAAAAACAGAGGTGAGATGCTCACAATCCTTCTACAGCTTTCCTCTCTGTAGCCAGTAGTACATTTTTATGAACGTGATTTCCTTTCAGTGAAGTTCTCTACTGCCAGCTCCAATTTCTAGGGGAAGAATTAGCAAAAACCATGTCAGCACTGTAATAGCTAATTAACAATGAATGAAAGTCTAGTATAATGAATGTCATATTTTAATCTGTGCTATAAAAAAGTTGCATTGCTTCAGCAATGGGGAAAATGTATTGTATTTGTCTTCCACATTGTACAATTTAAGCAAAAAAACCGTGGCCTTTTGAAACTAACATAGAACTTTACATTGATCTAGGATTATATAGCATTCCATGATTAGGGTATTTTAAGTCTTCTTTTTAGTTCCTTTTCCATTTTTGTCAATATTTGTTTTTCAATCAGGCAGATTAGCTTTGCTCTGGAATTGCCCTAATTTGGATTAAGTTGACTTTGTTTCCTTTTGCCTTCTGTCTCTTTATGAATTAATGAAGAGGCATTGATTGTGTTTACTGACTATGTCTAAACCTCCTGTTAAGAAGAAACATCTGGAGAAGCTGAAACTTTTGGTAGAAACAAATGTTTGACTATTGTTGGCAGCCAAATCTGTTTACAGATAAAAGGCATGGGTGTAACTTTCCATATAAAATTCTTTTCTTAATTTATGAAACTGAAGATGGAACTATCCCACTATAGGAGTTTAATGATCCAGGGATCTGATCCAGAATTGCACTTAAGATACAATATGTGGCACTTGTTCTGCTAAGCCTGAAGCTAATCCATTGTCACAGCTTCAACAGCACTGATATATTTGACCATGGAACCTGGTGAATTACTCCTGCGGATTGCACAGATGCTTGCCCACCATAATCACATCATATACTCATGTTAAGCATGTCCACAGTGGACACCTGAAGGGAAAGTGAAGTGGAATAGCTGAAAATGGTTATCTATCTTTCATTACAAAACCTCATAACTTCTCTTCAGTCTGCATGAGCAAAATTGCAATGGGTGTCTAGGCTGGTTCCTGTTCTTGTGCATTGTCAGTACTCATTACTCATTAAGTTCTTAATCCTAGTGTTACATAGGATTTGAGAGGATCTTATTTTCTGTACTACATTTACTCAGAAGCAGAGTAACATTTGGGAATCAACCCCAAATATCTTTACATGAAGTTTGAAGTTTTCATCCCAAAATTTTGTCTTTCTCATAAGATATTATTGATATTGCCCAACAATTCTCCTGCACTTAACATATAAAACTGAAACTTTCATCAGGGCAATATATAAACTAACTATTTGCAGACTGACCAGCTTGTTACTTTGTCCTTTGTCTCTCTGACTTTAGGTCTTGCCTGAACCTGAATCTGACAATTATTTTTTGTTGCTTTTAACTAAGTTCTGCATCCTGGTGAAACAGCTGCACTGTGCTGGTAACCTGATGGCCAGTTATTTGATTAATATGAATATAGGGTTGTCAGGCATTGGAACAGGCTGCCCAGGGAAGTGGTTGAGTCATCATCCCTGGAGGTATTCAAAAAGCATGTAGACAGGGCACTTCATGACATGGTTTAGTGGGCATGGTTGACAGGTGGACTCGATGATCTTAAAGGTCTTTTCCAAGCTAAATGATTCTATGATAGTTTAAAAAACCCCAAACTTTTAAATGTGTTTAAGAAAAAAACTTGGTTTTTAATACTCGGTTTGTGTTGCCTCAGAGACTATACCAGCTTGTTGAGAAAAGCCAAAACTGAATGGTATGAATGAATTCCTCAAATCTTACAAAGCTAACATTCAGCTTTGGGAATATGTCATATGTCTGTCTCACACTAGAGGAATTTAACATAGTTATTCTGCCAGGTGATATTGTTAAATAAGTGGGGGATTTAAAATAATAATTCTGATTTGAAACTGATTTTTTCCCTGCTAATATCTGATTTTGTTCAAGTGAAGGTTCATTTTACAAAGCCATGTAATAGGTATTTATAAAAACCCTAAATATAATCCAAACAGTGGTTCAGACACCTTCACAGCTCAGATTTTAATTCTGGTTTAATTGATTTTCAGTTAGACAGTAACCCTCGGAGGAGTGTCTACTTTCACGCTGTAGCAGTCTGTGTTACTTTTTGTAGTTTCAGAACTCAATTTTAGGTGCAGACAGGCCTATAATCAGTCAGGCTTCAATAAGCAGAAAAGTGAGAAAGAAAAACTCCAACATATTCAGTTTGGTTAGACAATTTGTCACTTGTATCTAAATATCTTTCACAGGCTTTATGATAGAACTGGAAGTATCACATCAAGTGTTAGCTGAACCTGTAATTCAAGTGAATTTTTGAAGGATGAGAGTATATTTAGGGGAAACAAGGAATGACTAGCAACATTCAGATGTTTTCTTTTTCCTGTTGCAGTGGTTATTTCCTTGTAAATGTAAGGAAGGGGAGACCAGAATAAAAATAAATTTTATTTTTTAAAAGTAGGCTGTGAATTTGGAGTCTCTCATGTTTTACTGCCTTAAAAGCATTTATAGCTTAGGAATCTATACACAAGTAAGCTTTTAATTTGCAGGGAGAAGTCAGCTTATGAAAAACTAATAATTTCTGCAGTATTGTAATATTTTGAATCAATATGACTTAATTTTCCAAGGAATTAAGTGTTTCATAAAGGGAAAAATATACGGTCTTAAGAGATTATCTGGGGGAGGAGAGTGGTTGAAGTTATTTTTCAGTGAGTGCAGATGAGATACAAAGAAAGAGAAAGAACCTAAATTTTCTGTCAAATGGGAATTTCTTTACCTAGCCATGTCGATTAACACTTCTCTTAGTAACCTTTGCAGTCTCAATAGGGCTTGCTAGTGGAAGTATGTATTACAAAATAGTACTGGGTTTGTATCACTAAAATGTCTAAATACTTCAAACAGAACTTGATGAGGGAAAAGGAAACTGAAAATTTGGCAATATTTCTCACAAGCAAACTCTTATGCTCTCTTTGTTATATTTTCATTTATTTCTTCTTTGAAAAAAAAGTTTCATTTAGAAGTCATGCCTGCCTATGGCAAATGAGCAATGCCATATCCCTTCCCTGCCCTCCCTGATTGAAGCTTTCACTGAAGTGTTGAGAAATTTTTATAATCAAAATGGCGGTATTTTGTAACTCTTCCTAAGTTTCTCTCTGTGGCATGGAAGTCTGTCTGTTGTACTGTTGGCTGTGGTGGGTTGATGTTGGCTGGCTGCCAGGTGCCCATCCAGCTGCTCTCTCACTCCCCCATCTCAACAGGACAGGGGGAAAATATAAGATGGAAAAACTCATGGGTCAAGATAAGGACAGGGATCCTGATCATTTACCAGTTACCATCACTGGCAAAACAGACCTGACTCAGGGGAAATTAATTTAAATTATTGCCAATTAAAATAGATTTGGATGGTGAGAAACAATGACAAGAATTTAAACATCTTTCCCCTACTTCCCCTTTTCCCAGGCTCGACTTCACTCCTTTACTCCTGACTCCTCTACCCCTGCCCTGAGGGGTGCAAGGAGATGGGGAATGGGGGTTGTGATCAGGCCATAACAGCTCCTCTCTGCCACTCCTTCCTCCTCACACTTTTCCCCTGCTCCAGCGTAGAGTCCTTCCCACAGGCTGCAGTCCTTCAGGATAAGCCTGCTCCAGCATGGAGTCCTCTCTATGGGCTGCAGGGGAATCTCTGCTCCAGCCCCTGGAGCACCTCCTTCCCTCCTTCTCCTCTGACCCTGGGGTTCACAGGGCTGTTTCCCATACTTCTTTTCCTCACTGCTGTGCAGCATTTCGCCCTTTCTTAAATACAGTTTCCCGGAGGCACCACCATCTTGGCTGCGGGGCTCAGCCGTGCTCTGTGGTGGGTCGGTTGGAGCCGGTTGGAACCGGCTGTGTCCGGCATGGGGCAGCCCTGGCCTCTCCTCACAGAGGCGGCCCTGCAGCCCCCGCTGCCAGCACCTCACCATGGACACCCAGTATATGAGCAAATAAATACCAAGATCTGTTAAAATCTCTACAGCTCAAAAAAAAGAGAGAGAAGATGAAGAAAGCTGATGAAAGAATTTGAGAAAAGACTTTCCAAATCAGAAGTTTCAGTGATAAATACAGATTTTGATAAGAATGGGTACATATATGGGGGGGAGGGGGGGGGAGAAACTGCAAATGGTAAGACTTAAGGGACCTGAGAGTGCACAAACAGCTGCAAGGTGTTATGCGCACCATGAACTCTACAGCAGATGGAAAAATTAGAACAGAACAACAAGAGGAGATTAAGAGGAAAAGTAATTAAAAAATGGGAGATGGCTTTCTAAGGAAATAGAAAGAGAATTCAGGAAAGGATGGGAGACAATGTTGAGAACAGTCTGAAATTACCACATGCTGCAGAAATGGGAGAAGCTCTGTGTGTCCTAGGACATGAGGGGACTTGCTGAGCAAAGCTGAGAAAATCAAAGCTGAGAAATCAGGGAAAGTGGGAGGGAACAGACACAAACATGAAAATAAAAGAAAGAAAGGAAATGAAAATTCTGAGGAAGAAGATGGCAGAATGAACCACCCTTTTCTCCCCTCAAAACACCTGTAGCAAAGATTTCTCCTTTCAGAGAGAGAAAAATTGGACTCAGATAGATGTAATTGTAAGACACAGGATGAACCCAAAACCACAGGCTTTCCTTCAGTCACTGTTGGCCTGCATATGTCATATGATACGTTCGGAAGGACCATTTTGGCCCTAAAATCTATGAATCTTCACAAGATGTGTAATTTGATGACAAAAATAAATGCCTATTTGCAACTGTTAACAGCCTTTTTAAACATTAGGTTGTTTCTTAACATTTGGTAAAACAATTGTCCTATTTTTAATAGAACACATATTATATGTAATTCCATCTAGAAGCAAAACAAAATAGATACCTGTAACCTTAACAAACAGAAATGGTCATTCAGCTCTCTCTGCAATGTTACATCTGGAAATCTTTGAGGCAAAGCAAAAAACCAAATACCACACAAAACCATCTCTCAAGGAGAATAAACGAGCTAGTTGCAGGAATAGGCTTTTTCTATTCCTTTACACAATTGATAAAAAATCTCATTTGTTTATTTCAGAAGTTTACTGAGACTCTCTCTTCTCATTTGTTCTAGGTTTGTCACTTTCTTTGGCCTTTTATATGATCCTAAAGATAATGAGTTTCATAGGTTTTCTGCATTTCCAACTGAAATTTTTTATTTCAGTAGGTCTTCAGGCAAGGGTAGCCTGATGTGCTGGGAAATTTGATATAAACCGAACTATACATAACTAGGAGCAGACCAAAACGGCAATATGTGTGTAATATCGGCATGGGGCTAACAGAAACCCTGAGTAAGTGTCTGAAAAAAATTACTGCATGGCTATTGTTTTACTCTCTTTAATTTGTTGCTTTTCTTCCTGTTTGCCACTTTCTTCTAATTTTTAAGTGAAATGTTGTGTCAGTGAATTCTCAGGTCCTTTCAGCTTTCCTATTTTTTTGCTGGGGGAGGTGGTGCCTGTTTTTTGGTTTTTAATCTCCCTCTACCCTTTACTGTCCCTTTATTTTCATTTTGGTTTGGCTATGCTAAAAAGACAGCTCCTGAATGCCAAAGCGTGTGTTAAAACACTTGTGTTCACATATAGAAATTTTTAGCTTGCTCGAACTGTAGCTCTACAGACATACCAAATACACACTCAAAATCAGAATTGAGCCTCTACACTGAGGGGAATTCAGTGATACTCACAGCTCAGATACAAGCAAGGGCATCTCCTGAAACGCCTGTCAGTGAATCAGGCAGAGATTTACTCATTTTGTTTTTCAAACTCAGTAAATTAAGCAGCTTGAAATTCAACTGCCCCTTAGAACTGCAGCCTGATGCAGAACATGTAAACAGCTCTATTTCCCCCACGACTTCTTGTGAAACTCATACAAGCAGTGAGTAAAACTGCCAGCAGATTACATTATTTCACCCCGATAAAATCTATATTTTACAGCTGAGGGTGGTTGGTTTGATTGGGGATTTTGTTTGTTTGTTTTTTGTAAGGGTTATTTATTTTGGTTTATTTTTTCACCAATATTTAAGCCCTTTTACTTCTAAGAGAGTAGTAGGAACACTTGTGAGCTATGCCTGGTGGAAAGACAAGAGTGTATGCATTGAGCATATGTGTGCTGCTAATATTAGACTATTGTCAGCCAAAGTTAGCCAAGATGTAAGATTTCATCTACAATTTGTAGTGCTTGTTCAAGGAGATGAAGATTGATTGCTCGTTGCTATATTTGAATGGATTATTTTTCCCATTTTTGCTGTTATCAAAGCCAGGAGTACTTCTAGTCTGAGTTCAACTAAAAACTTTTAACCTCTCAAATGATTCTTGGCTGTACTTTTTCTAATTCAGTTGCACTGTATTTGATGCTGGCCTCAATTTTATTTTGGTGAGGCATCCCGTTAGGCTGCTGGTGTATCTGATGTTTTCCTTTTCCCAGAATGTGTGTATATGCATGGATGCATGGATGTGTATGGAGATCTGGTGTTTGTGCGGGCTCAAGCTGCGAGTATCCTCACAGCTGGGAGAAATGTCCTCCACTCACACTGACCTGAGTTCCTGCATGTGTCGCTGAAGGCCAGATGCAGTACAAGCTCCTAGGAAATTGTAAGTTTTCAAGAGATAAGACACTCCTGTATTTGGAGCCATAAAGATTGCTTTCACTAGGGAGAGAGGTAGAGGTCTATTGTTACACATAGTTTACTGTTCCTTCATTCTGAAATCATATGGATGCTTTAGATGCCTGGAAGCTTAGTAATTCCCATGCAAGGTGCAAAAAGATCTTTTTTGGATGGTCACTTATCTATTGTCCTCCCAGGATCCCGGTATCAAATTCTAAGCTGACTGTGACTTGGGTGTGAGGAATCTATCTCCCCTTTCCTTTAAAAGCTGTCCACATCCCTTTAAAAATTACTTTTTGGAGCCCATCGAAAATTTTAATTGGTCTCCTAAGGAATTGGAGGTGATGAGAATGCACTGTTAGTCCACCCATTTATCAGTCTCTTTGCTGGTCCATCGGCTAATTTAATCCAAATCAGATGAGAGGAAAAATTCTCAGAGACATTCAGATGCTGTGATATTAAAGAAAAACATCAGCATGAATAGTGAAAGCACACTTTGCTCTTGCTTAGCCAAACAGTTGGAAGTCAGGAGAGGAAACTGGGATATTCTGGTCAAAGATACAAGAGGGGAGTAATACCTTGTGTAGGGACTTTTTAAGGAGTTCGGTAGAGAAACCAGTCAGAGATGGATGGCAGATTACGATAGTGGTATATGACAGTGCAGATGTCAATAAATACATAGAAAACCCAGCTTTATCTGTTCTGCTGTTCACATAGCAGTTTTATCTTTAATGTCATCAGTGGAAACACTTTTTAATTAAATTCCCCTTTTTCATGCTAAGAGGAAGACCTTTAAGTATGTACCTATGTGCAACACATTTATAAATGAATTTATCACTGTATACATGCATAAAAAAAGGGAGCTGAATCTATCAACAAAATCAGGTGGTCTCTTCCAGAGGGACCTGGTTCTAATATATCTTTTTTCTCTCATAAATCAGGAAAAGGATGGAAATATACCACTGAATCTAAAGTGAGGTCTCTGTTTTGCACTGCAGTCTCTTAGGGTAAAACCTTTCAGGTCAATATATTTTCTGTAGTGTAAGTCCATGGTAAATTATGGCAATAATTAGGACAATAAGGCCTCATATTGCAGGTTCTTGTAAAATATCTGTAAATGCACTTAGCATTAATTACTCAAAGAATAACTTCTTTAAAAAAGCAAAATAAAATGTTTAGGCAGTTAGCAATGGATCTCTTAAGGATGAAAATTTAACAATGGAAATACTAGTGGTAAGCTATATATTGTTTTAAACTCAAGAACTGAGTCCTTTATCATGATGACTGAGTGAAGGTAGGTTTCTCACCTTCGAGCTCCACACCGAGAGTTTCAGGGAATCATTTCATTGTATTTTATTACGTCTGTAGAGGCTAAGGTTCATCTGCAATTGTGAACCACCGTAGATCTCAAACAGTTGAGAATACCATACTGTCCAAATTCTTCAGAACTACCGTGAAAGTTAATTGTATACTGAAAGTATATGGTCACCAGATGGGATTACTTGTTTGCTATGTAAACTGGCAGTATGACACAAAGAGTCTCCTTTGTGTTTTGGTGTACAAACATTGCATGGACACCATATGAGCACTAGGTCCTATGTGCAGTTTATCATGCAAAAACTGCTTTGTTTCCTCAGTCTAATTCCTTGCATTTTCTTTTCCACTAAGTCCAAGTTTAATTTCCCTTTTGACACAGATGTCCTATGTTTTATTACTTGTTTATAGACATCTCAGATAGATAAATGCATAATTCCTTTTCTTTTTTTCTTTTTGGACTAGTCAGATGATATGTTACAATGAACATTGATTAGAGAAGCACATTGACGTCCTTTATTAACCTTCTGAGTTCTATAGCTTCTTCTGCTGCAATTTCAATTTCAGTCAGGACTTCTGATGTGTCCTCAGTAAAGTTCCTCCCAAGCTCCCCTACAGTGAACTTATATTAAAATACATATATAATTTAGGTTTTTTCTGCTACAGTCTTATATTCTGTGAATGCTTCTTTTGGCTCTACAATTTCTCTTGCACTCTTCATGTTCCTGATACATTTGAGAAAGATATATTATAAATTCTTATCCCTTTTGCAAGTTTTTCCTCAGACATTTCTTTGATGTGCCATATTCTGATTTCATATTTACCCTGTTTGAGTTNAAAAGATAGTTACAATAGAAGATATTAGAATGAACAAGAGCTGCCATACTTTAAAAAGAAAACATATGCTAGAGATGGGTAGACTGGATGGGGATTCATTTCATGTAACTGTGGCTATCAAAAAGTAGAGTCTGACTTACTTGGTCTTCTAGTCTTCCTCTATAGTCATGGAAGACAGAGGATCATCTCCAGAGGGTGATCCTTCTCACCCAAAGAGGGGGGTCTTGGAAGTGCATACTTTTTGTAAACTAAGGACAGAGTCTAGGAGAGTGGGTTGAAAATGGGGCT
This sequence comes from Pandion haliaetus, assembly GCA_013401275.1. Lineage (NCBI taxonomy): Eukaryota > Metazoa > Chordata > Aves > Accipitriformes > Pandionidae > Pandion > Pandion haliaetus. The sequence goes on along the minus strand of VYZV01036442.1, from coordinate 84,007 downwards.
TAGTAATTGAGCAGATGAAGTTAGGTGGGATGTGGGGTCATGACTCAAAAGTGTCAGTCACTTCCTTATTCGTGTCCTTGGATTAATTCAGTCTGAGGAATGAGCTGAATATGTGATTTTCATTGGCTTAGGTAAAGTTATAGAGTGAGAAAACACAATCTTTTCTACTTGGTCTCTTAATTTTCAGCAGACACACCTCTTTTAAAATAGGTCATTTTAATACTTCAGTTTTATGAAATTATTTACTTATTCAATCAGTCTGCAGGTCTAGTTTCACTGCATATCTCCTGGTGAAAAATTTGTTGGCTGTTGCCACAAATGGGAACAATACAATTCAGACACCTTGCTAAGAAAAATGGGTACCATTTCTGTCAGCTGTCAAGACCTTATATCATGAATAAATCCTGAGGAGGAAAGTTTCCTTTATGCAGCTGCTGCTAGGTGTCTCAGATTCTCAGCCTGAGAAGAGCTTCTGTTCTCTGGCTGCGTTATTTAGTCACGTCAGCTTCATACCTACCGGTGAACAGAGAACCTGGTTACAATGAATCATTCAGCCCTCTGTACAGGGAAGGAAATTCTTGGATGGCTAAAAGCAGGGTAGAGTTTCACTTAGAGCTGCATGAATTTCCCTGAAACTTTCTTAAAAAAAACAGCGTAATGCTGTTTTTAGTGTGTTTTATTTGTCATTCAGAAACACAACACATTAGCAGCTTTGAACTCCCAAGCACTAAAAATATTTAAGTTACATAAGCAGATTGAGAGAAGGACTGAATGATGCTTTCAAACTGAAAATATTCTTAAGCATCTTTCCACTGCTCCAGCTAAATAGTGCAGTTCTTGTAAAGGGAAGAGCTATAGACACTGAGACAGCCAATC
>VYZV01036442.1:53601-74904 GCA_013401275.1 Pandion haliaetus | reverse complement strand
TTTCCTTCCATGGTGCTTACAGAAAATAGTGTCAGTTTTGCATAGTCCAGAAAAAAGAAGAAATGCAGGGGGCCCAACCTACACGGAGAAGCTGTCTTGGCATAGATAGAGGACTGTTACTCCTTCTCAATAGCTATGTGTAGATACATTCTATTTTGGAAAAAAATAATAATAATAAAAAAAATCTCTATATTCTTTTTTTCCTTCTCAAGTGTTAGTCAGCTATGGTTATGCTGATCAACCAGTCTAAGCAGGAGAGTCTCAAGATGTCTCTTAATGTATTGTTACCAGTCCTTTGTGGTTTTTGTCCTACACACCAGGGGCTTTCTGTCTTTTGAACACTGTGAATAGTCAAATAACAGAACATGGCAAAAGCCTGCAATTCAAGGGAACACTTACTTAACAGCCATCAGGCTGGCTCTCTTCTGTAGTGCTTGCTGGTGCTTGAGAGGATCTTGGCTACTGACTTGTCACACAGCTGCTCCAGCAAAATGCTTATGTGTGCATCAGTCCATCCTTCCTCCATGAGATGATGCTTTATCATGGATCCAGGGATGGTACTTATGCTCCTACTGCAATCACAAGGAAACTGGGAGCTTAAAGAAGAGTGGAGTACTATGTCCAAGCACATGTGATTCTACATCTAGTCAAAGTGTAAATGGAGACCTCAGAGGGAGAGTGTAGAGGGTGGGAAGTAAGAGTAGGCAGGTATCAGCAGCTTGCTAGCAAGAATCATTTTGCACAAATGTGTAGGCAAAATCTGAGTACAGTCCTAGGAATCAAAAAAAACCTCCGTTGGACATTGGCCTTTATTTCTGCAGAAGCAATTTTGTAGGCTTCAGTTGGGGTCAGCCTTTAAGTTTTTGCAGTATTGATGATTTGGCCAGAGTTTTTGTGGAAGTGGAAACTTGAAGCACCATCCAACATGCTTCAGGAGTGCTACGATTTGAGCAGGAGGAGGGAACTGAACTCTGCGTTTACTGACTTCCAATGTAACTTCCTTATGACAAAACTACTTTGAGACTAAGTAAAATAGAAAATGTATTGATTTATTGGGAACAATCAAGTCACAATAAACCAAACTAATCTCCTGCTAGAATTCTTGATCAAGACTTTAGTAATTCACACTTAATCGTTTGACTTTTTACATTGATTTGTAGCTATAGAAAAAAAATGTTTCTGATCCATTACTTCTTATTCTTGGAAGCGAAATATGGATCTACATTCTTGTTAGATAGATCAGTTTGCATATTGTTCCCCTTATTTCTGCTTCAAAAACTGTGAGATATTTGTTAAAGAATTTAGAAGAAACTATTAATTTCTGATCACAAAACTGTGAGAAGTGATGGCTCAAAGACAGAATCACAGGTGGTGTCATTTTATGTACCTGGTCATGAAGGAAATGCAGTAATCTTATGAGAGATCTATGAAAAGTAGATATAGGTAGATATAATATAAGCCATCTTTGATGACTGCCAGGTATTATATGATAATGAACACCCTTTATAAACAAATATTGAGTCATCAGCTTTGATGCTGAAGAAGTGAAGATTATGATGAACTTATGTAAGAACTAATTCAATTTTATCTCATGGCAGTGACTCACCTTTCTCCCCCACAACATATTGGCTTCTAAGTCTCCTATTGTTTTTTCCTTGCACAGTGTGTAGCAAAGAAATTTGCTACTTAAATGTTTGTGCTTTATGTTTATAGAAAACAATACAACAAGGAAATTGTTCCTGAACAAATTTCTAAGGGCAAGGAGCCAAGAGACAACAAAACAATTCAAAGGAAATTTTGAGGACACCGGTGTTTTAATTTGAAATAATTTGGTTTATGTTAAAAAAATTCTGAATATTTCCAATTCAGTGTCACATTTCATAAAGCCAATCTCTCACTTTCTACCATAAGTACTTAAACATATTTACAAGAAAACTCTTAGAATATGCTGACCGGTTAGAGTGAAGAGTTGCATGTCAGGTTCAAGTAGTAAATAGAGAGACATTATCTAGAACAACAGGAAACATGCTGGAGATTTTCATCTGACTTGTCTGTCACCTGCTGACATCAGAAATCTCAGATGCTGGAGGGAGGGTAATAGTGTTTCCTTCAAACATGGCATACTTCTCCCAGCCAAGATCTCAGTATTTGGCATCAAGGGGTTCACTTCGGTGTCTGTCTTCAGTGACGTTCTCCTTTTGCTCTACTTCATTAAATACCACTTCTCCCCATACTGTCTATAGAATTATTCTCCTCTTTTAATATCCATTTTTTTGAATACTTTGGCATAATTTCTCTCCATAATTTTTTTTGTATTCCTGCCTCTGTGCTATAAACATCACCACTGTCTTAGTCTCCACATCAATAAGCAAGCTCCTCAACATTCCTCAATTAAATATTTGCAGTAGCAGTGCTTAAATTCTCCCTTTCATCACCCACTTACATACTTGTCAAATCTGATTCTTACTTTACTTTGCATTTATTTGCTCTTCTTCAGGTAACATTGATCTTCATAGTTCTGCTGAGAAGTAATCATCATTTATGTCTTTCTTACACTCAAAATAGTTTGAATTGCTTTGTCATTCTATAGTTTCTATATTTTCTAACCAATCTAGAAATGTTTTGTTCCCCCTGTAGTTTAAGATCCATTTTTCTCACTTGTTCGTAATAGCAGCTTTTGCTCAGAACCCAACTCTAGAGATTCACAAAGCTCTTTGTCCATCTATGCTTTTTGCCCCATTAGTCATCTTGCCATCACCATATTTTCCATCTTTTACTATTAATAATCTACTGTGCACCCTAATAATCATGTCTCATGCACTGATGATGATAATCCTTCCTTTGACTCCCATGTCCACCCCCCAGTTCTGTGCCTATAGCTCTTGCACTCATGACGAAGCACCAGCACCTTTCCCCTTCTGCTTGTTGCATGTGGTGCTCAGCCTGAGCCACAATCTGCTGCTTGGGTGTTGTGTTGGCTGTTAGGGATCTCGGTGCCATGTCCCTGTGCTGCAGCTGGGGACAAACATGGCTGGTGCAGCAAGGACTCTTGCTAGAAGTGCTTTCTGCAGGTTTTCGTGTGGTCCTTCACCCATTCCATGACTGTACACATGCCTTGTCATGAACTGAAATAGAATGAAATTTGTCTCAGCAAATTTAAACATCAACCATACAGATGCGTACATTTGAGCTAACCATTGAAGACTTCCTTTATAATCACTGGTGAGAAACAGGCACTTCTCAGGCACAATTATTATGACATATTTTAGACATCTGCAGTAGGTTGAGATGACTCATATCCTAGAAATGCTTATTTCTCTCTCATGACTGTAAAGAAAATTTAGACAACTCGCTTTCAGACGTACACATCAACACTGTGAATTTTAAGCATGGGGTCTCAGACTCTAAGGCCAGGAAATATGAGTCTCACCCCTGGTTTACATGGTGGAGTGGCTCCACCAAAAGGTGAGTGATTAGCCTCTCTCAAAGACAGGACCACTGTGCTATGGAGTAGAGGCAGCTGCTCTACATTTTGAGGTTTTGGGTTGGGTTTTGGTTTTGGTCTAAGTCTGGCCATTAAATTTCAGCAAAATAACTTTTACAAAAAATGACAATATGTCTTCTTGAGATTCAGACTGCAAGTAGCAGTGAGGAAAGTCAGAAAATCAGACCTTCAAAATTTTCCTTTTCCCCCTGCTTTCCACACATGAACAGACAAAGATGTAGTAGGGAATGTGGTGAGAATCACAGCTCTGAAGTTTAGCCATGTGTATGAAGCACAAGAAAGACTGGGCAAGAGCTGTATATAATGGAGGGGAATAGTGAGAGCTAAAGGCTTGCAGAGCAGGAACTATTCCAGTTTTGAGTATTGTTTGGTTGGTTATTTTCAAAAGGTGTAGAATGCTTACACAGAAAACAAAGTATTTTATCTTGGTGACTGGGAGGAATCCACTGGACTCCACCTGGCATTTGCTTTGAACTTTCATTCTCCAGATGTGGATGGTTTGTTTAGAGGGAAATACAACTTATCTGTATGCTTATACTATGCACTTCAAGATATGACTTGCAATAAAAGAGGTTACAGATGTACATATCCCTGTTAACTGATTTAGGAAAGGATGGTTTAGAACTCCAAGAGCTGCAAAGAGATACTGCTAGTGATTTATACAGTATTTAGGTTAAATTCTGTCCTTATTAACATCAATGACAAAATCCCAGTGACTTAAGCAGTACTAGAAATTCAGTCCATATTACTTTGCCATTTGCTGTTAGAAATGGATTTGCATCACAGTCAAAAATGAATGCAATTTAAAAGCTCTGCTGTCTGATGTATGAAAATGCTCTTTGACTCAGAGTGTACCGTATCAGAATGCAACCTGCTTACATACCTCAGACTCAGTAGGATCTCATTAAATGACAAACCTCACAATTGGAAAAAAATATTGGTAGGTAACATGATACAGGCCTTTGTGACAACATGACCATGTGAAACATGTAGTTTATTACAGGTAGAAAAGTCTGTCTTTATTTACCAATGTCATAGCCCTGCCTGGTTAACACATGTGAAGAACACTATTCTTGTAAAATATGGACCCAGTGGTGGGCTGACTTACCAAATTTCATTCTCATGTGATGCATTAGTCCTTCTACATTGGTGCTGTCAATAGAGCATTGCAGATGAGATGTATTAGCAAAGAGCTGAAGGGCAGTATTTTTAAATTGCTCCTTAGCTATGACTGATCTGAGAGCAGCGTAATTTCTTCTTCTTGAACAAAGCCAAATAGCTTAGCTTAAAACTGAAGTTAAAGGTAACTTTATCTCACCTCTGCAACTTAGTCCTGAAAGGAATTAGGAGCATGCACACCATCATTTCAGAAGAAGTTTAAACATTGACTTTTTATTGTCTTTCAAATAACAGTTCTAGCTGAGATGCAGTGGCTGACTGTGTTAGCTCTTCCAATGTCCGTGTCTCTGCTGCAGAGGCCTGGTTTGTGTTCTTGCCCTCGGTGAAGTCACATTCTCACTGAGTGTGAAGCCAGTCTTCATCTACACTAGAATGACTCATTTGTGGATTCTGAGTATGTTGGTGAAGGAGTAAATTTCATACCATGCAAAACTGTCTGTGTAGGAATCCAATCAAAAAAACCAAAAACCACTACAAAAACCTCAGGCTTGAGAATGTGCTTCCTAGTTTCTAAGGAAATGAATAAAATGTAATGTGAACATTGGCTATTTGTAGAGCAGCTTAAATCAGTTACTGAAGGTGACTGAAAGAATATTGGAATTTGTATGGTATTTTAAACTGATTTTATTTTTCTCCAGATTTCAAAATTCACAAATATTCAAAATAAAAAAGCAGTAGTCTTCAACATTATTATAAGGTAGGTTATTTGCAAAGGTTTCTATTAAGGAACATTCAGAACATCATTATGTACTCAGAAATTCATGAGTCAGTACACGGGCAGGTAATGATACAAGAATAATTCAAGAGGACAATGTGACATTTTTTAATCAGTTATTCTTCCATCTGTGATAATGAGTTTTTGTTGTTGGCTGTAAAATTAGTGTGCAGTGTTGGAATATTTTTATAAAGAAAATATTATTTTGCTTTCCCTAGATCCTTGGCATCTATTTTCTCATATATTCATAGTCTATTGGTCAGACTTTGGACTGTCTTTTCAGGTAACAAATGAAACAAACACCAGGATTAAAGCCAAGTCTTCAAAGGGGGCACATATCCAACAGTTCTAGCTTTCAGTCCAAGATTAAGAAGCATTCCCTTATATGCTCAGTTTTAAACATAGAGTCAAGTGCTTTACTGAAGTCATAAAGAGCTGGAGACTAGAAGTTGTTGCAGTAAATGGACATTTGTAGCTTCTGTGAAAACCAAGATGCTTGTGTGAAGTGCATTCGTGACACAAATTTCAAGGGATCTTGCCAACATCTGAAGAGTTTTATAGGGATGAAGGTACTCCAAAATATTTGTCACAGTTGGTCTTAGAAAACGACTTGTCTTGCTATGCTGCTTTTCTAATAGCTGTTTTACATGGGTCTCTAGTAGGTCTTTTCCAAACAGAGCTTATGAAGTCAGAGAAGAGGAATCAGGCTGCTTTGCAGGGCAGTTGACCTGTATCTGCAGTAATGTATGGAATGGCTGAATGTGCACTTGCTGCCACAGTGATGTAAGAAGCAGACATCCCCCGTGACTGCTGTCGGAGCCACAACTGGACAGGCAGTCTGACTGAGGTGAGTGGGGCTGCTCAGCTCCCTGGCCTCGGACCAGTGTGCTAATTATTCATGCACAGCCGGCTATTTGTGCGGGGAAAGGGGATACAGTTAGCGATGGATTAGATCAGCTGAAAGTTCAGCAAATTTTTTTGCAGAATACAATGCAGAAAGTGTTGTTTGATGAGAGCTCTGGGTTTCGTAGCATTCCATCTTGAATTACAAAACTAACCTGTAAGCAACTTTATACATCTACATGCATTTGTGGTACTGCTATGGGCGTTGGTTCTATGCAATAACCATCCCTTTAACTCTTGACTTCTAACATGTTAGTAGTGACTTTGATTTGAAAATCCATTTTTACATGTTCAGCTGCCTCTGAGACAAGAGGTCTGCAGTGTACCTTACCCCAGCAAGGAAGCAGACGTTTTAGACAAACAACTGTCAGCATTTTAGGTATGCCCAAGGTATACTGCCTTGGGGCCAGTAGGTAACATAAATGACCTCTTGATGCCTTCCTCCCTGCTCCCATTTTGGAAATGAATGCATTATGACATGTCATATGGCCAGGTTCTCAAGTGGCGAGTCCTACACAGTTGTGTTAGTGGCCTTATGCTGACTTCTGTTAGGGGCATACAGCCTGGCTGTAGCAAAGAATGCCATAGGGTATTCCACTTCCATATTAGAGGAGTTCAAGGCTGAAGCAGAATGATACATTTTTAACTCACCAGTTGAGCATTATTAATTCTAAGGTTTAGGCCAAATCAACAGGCAGTTACAAGATTCACACGTGCTATCACACTCACTGCAAACAAACCTTTGTCTTGTGCTCTAAAACTGGCACTCTGTTCAGCTAGGGCTGAAGAAACATCTCTATGTTAAATTAAATGGTCTCATGTATTTCAATTGCAACACTGTTTGCTTCCTTCTGGGGAAAAGGTAGAATAAAGTGGTCTGGCTGGGATCTGAAACCAAGGTCTGGACAGACTGAATTTACATGTTTAATATGCCTGGTTTCATGACCTGGCCCTTGGCTAGCAAATCAGAGGTAAGAGTTACACTGAAGTATTTCCTGGAAGTAACTGGTGCTTTTGAAAGGAGGCTATTAAACAGCCATACTTTGCTCCATCTCCTGAGAAAAATCTCCTGGCGCCCATCTGTATGTTGCTAGATGCTCAACTAGGCACTGCATTGACAGTGCTGTTGGGTACCAGCCTGCCAGCGCTAGGTGCAAGCTCTGCCTGGCTGGTGTAGGAGATACATCCCAAGCAAGACCTACCCAAGTTGCTTCCAGAAGTGCTGAACCCCTCCTGCTGCTCCAGTTTAATGCTGTCTTCTCTTCCTTCGGGTCTCATCTAATGCCTCTAGCCTTGCTGCTGGCTTCTAAACCAGTCAGCCCAAAGTTAGTCAACTGGTGTCTCTTCCCCCTAAAAAGGGAGGTAGGTACAAGGCACACACCTCAGTGTAGCTTACTAATTTAAGAATGTTGGGGGGGTGGGGGGGGTTGCAATGGCTTTTGTGAATCCCCTTCCTGTGTCCAAATCTCCTCACTCATGGTGGGGGCAGCCAGGTCCTCCTCAAGCTTCGATACCCTTGGTAAATGGAGCTTTTTAGCCACCGTGATAAGAAGACTTTAGACCTCTCCTTGTCTCTACTAGTTCCTATAGCATGGCTTTCTGCTGCTCTGCTGTATCTTTCCTAGAGCAAAAAGGAGAGTGAAGAAAATCCCATTTCTGAAGTACTCCTGTTCTTAGCTCTCCTGTGCAAACGCTGCCACCTCCTTCTTAATTCCACAGCTTCTGCCTCGGGGAATTTATTTTGGACTCTCCTCCCCTTTTTGCCAAAGAGCTCACTGTTTCCAAACAAAACAACCTCCCTTCATGACCTCTTCAGTCAGGACATCAGCTTTCTCCTAAGGAATAATGTTAGTTGCTTGATAACTGGTCTGCTCTGGTTCATGCTGAGTCTGCCTTGTGTGCCCAGCACGCTGCCAGCACCCTTTGAAGAGCAATTAAAAAGTCAGAAAGAGTTAGAAGCATTTATGTGCTATGAAGACCTTAATGGATCAGGACAACTACTATAAGCCATGCTAGCCATGCACTTTGAGCCAGGGGAAGCTTTAAAATGTATGTTTTACTAGTGCAGTTCTGTGTCAGTCACAAGTACATGCTTGAGTATTTGCATGTCTTGTTAATAGCCTTAAATAACCTAACACCCAATCCATGACTTGTTAACAACTTCCTTGGAATAATAAGGGATGAATAAATCACTGTGTTTAGGTAATCATGCCATTAACCTTGAAAAGAATAAGAAAACAGAAGGCAGAGCAAGCGAGACAGGAAGTCCCAAAAGGCTTTGCAGCTTGAGAATGTGACACCAATATAACTTTAGGTGTGAATTTATATAGTGAAATTAAAGCAATGCAGAAAGCTGCATCCTTTTTCACACCTTATTTCAGAGGAACAGCAACATTTATTTGGATTTACTTTAAATCATTTAGTCACAGATTAAACTGAATCAAAGTTAAGCCAGTCTTATTCTCAGATAAGAGAATAAATACAGACCATTTCATGAATAAAAAGGCTTATTTAAGCTGTACTGGTCCACTCTTTTCTTGCTGCAAGCATTTAGTGAAGGCACACGAGCACAGGTACATGTGACGGCAAAGCTGAAACTGCAGCAAATTGCTTATTTACAGACCTGTTCCTTCCTTGCATTTTCTTGGAGTATCCATAATACTGTTAGCAAAGGAGAAAAGATCAAAGTGCAAATGGTAGCTTTTAGCTAAGTGACAGCTAACAGGGACTATGCAGAGGCAGCAAGATAGGAAGAAAAGCATTTCACTGCTTGGGACTCAACGCGGGCTGGTTCAGATTGGCCTGCAGTAGGTGGCAACACATTGGCAGAAAGTTTGCCAACTCATTTGTTCTTTCTGCCATCCCTAGTACTAGTGACTGGAATTTATTCTGCTAGCAAGTGTAGTCATCTCTCATTTTTTTCCTTTCAGGCCCTCAATGAGTATATAGGAACCTGTGTAGTTTGTGGATTTTTCTCTTTCTCTGGGTTACAGTGTACAATGTAAATTAAGCAATGTACTTTTTACTACCCAAACCTTAAAAAGACATGTAGGCTCAGGTATGTACAACCCTTACCTGTACATCTTAACCTCAAGTACTCCAGGTTAACTTGACAAATCTTCTGTTGGCCTAGGGGAGAGTGATCAGAAGCAAAGAATAGCTCTTCCTTCTCCTCATCATCAGGGCCTGCCAACATCCCAAAGAACTGCAATAAATGTATTGCCTCTATTGTTTATCACTTCTCCATGCTATGAAGTGGCTCTTGGCCTATGTGGATGTGAAGTGTTGTGCAGAAAGTGTGAGCTCTCCAGGCAGGTTAATATACTTCTTCTGTTCGGATTGCCTGGAAGGTAGTGTGGATTTGGGTACCAGAACACTTTGTTCACAGATGCATGTGATTTTAGGAATCACGGGACTTCCCTGTCTTGTGGGGGAGATGGTGCAGAGCAGGAGAGAAATTGGGGAGTTCAGCATAATGGTTTCTTCCATGAGCTCCTTGTTCTGCGTGTGAGATGGCACAGTCTCAGAGGGAGATTGGGCAGGTTAATGTGGTGGCTCCTGCCATCCTGTACTTCATTCTGGCACAGGAACATGGGGGTTCCTGGGCTCTTTCACTCCTCCCTGGCCCTCTCAAAGGTTGGAGAGGTAGTCCTGGGTCTGGGTGCAGTTGTTGATCCCCCACCAATGTCATCAGGAACTCTTGGGAAGACCTCAGTATTCATTCCTAGGTTTCCTCAGTTATAGAATTGGGTAGGAAAATACCCCATTGATGATTTGTCTGATCAGCTTGAACTGTTGTTGCCTGATTTGGTGTCACTACAGTTGTTGGCATCCACAGTCAGTTTGTTCCAGACATGCCCTGGACACTTCTGTACGCCTTGAAGATTAACATTTTTTTGGCATAGTTTCACTCTCTATTTCCCTGAGCACACCAAAGACTGCTCTGTTGTTTGGGGCAGGTAGTTGATCATATTTCATCTACTACAGCAGAAATTTGGTTAAAGTTCATGGGTTTATGGTAAGAACTATGCTAACTAGGTCTAACTCATGCTAGCTGATACAGATAGTTGCTATCAGTTAGCCACAAGTTTTCATGTATATTTGATGTCTATGAAGCAACTTCTATTTTTGTTACTAGGCTTTGCAGGATTTGTCTAGACATGTAAAATAATTTGTAAAAGTTTTCAGGTCTAATCAAAATGTTCTGTCTGCACCATTCTTATTTGCCTTTCATCTGATGATAACTCGATTTGAGGGGTCAATGCTATGGGTTAAATGGGTCTGTACATGTGAGGGATGCTGGCAGTCAAAAAGTTGAGAATTTTATACTGTTAGTACCTGGCTTAGGACAATTTAAAGAAAGCATGTGTTCCAGTTTTAGGAATTAGATTCCTATCAAATGCTGAAAATACATAAAATTAAATTTTACTTTGTGAATTGTATGGGGACAGGAGAAGGGATGAAATCCTACCTCTTAAAGCACTAAAATATCAGAGAAACCAGAGTTTTAAAAGATGTAGAGATAAAGGAGTCTTTCCTCAACTGCAGACTCCATGACCTGTATGTTTTTTTCCTCTTACAAGTTCTATGATATCAGTGTTAAATAACTTTGGAGATGGAAACTTTATTAATATGATCCTTTCTTCCGCTGAGAAAGACTCTGCATAATACCTCCCCCCAGCAGGGAGTTAAAGAAGCAGCTGGATGGAGGCTGTTTTCTCCATGTAAGTGTGAGGAAATGGGATGTCTGTCAGCCTACCTAGACATGTAACAGAAATGGAGAGAGGCTTCCAGTTAGCACTTGTGCATCCACAGTGAGGATTTTTTAGCTCCTTAGCTATCTTTTCCTGCAGATCTCCTGATATCTGCAAGAATGAGTTTCTGCCTCCTCTTGAGAAGGAAGTTCTGTAGCAAATGCAATTCCATGTTTTGCATTTTGTCTCCACTGTTTGCAAACTGCAGATGACATGAAGTTAGAGGTTTGTATTTTCAATCTTTTCAGAGCTTCGATGACAAAATTGTAAGAAACCAAAAACATTGGAGAAGCAAACCTGCCATGCCATCCAGCAGCAGCACGGAATCATGTCTACTTGAGCCCACAGACTGCAAGAAAAATAACTAAAAGGAAGTTTCAGAATGTCAATAATCACATATTGCAAGTTATCAAGCATTCTTTTTATTATTGGTACATTTTAGTAATCTGTTAAAATATTAGGAGAAAAGTAGCATTTATATTGCCAGTAGTTGACCAGGGCTGCTAAGGTTTGTGGGTTATTACATGATTTTGTGTATTTCCTATAAACTGGTCCACCTGCAGCAAAGTAAGTTAAGATTAATAAAATAAATATTATCTGGAATGACCCATACTACCCAATGCCTTCCAATAATTTTGTCTGGTAAAGACTAGCACAATGGTAAACAAAAGTCCACGGAATGTCTTGTCATTTTACAGAAAATATCTAAAGATTTCTGTTGGCCATTAGTAGTTGCACACCATCTCTGCATGGAGTTTATCTAAATTGTAAACACAGTTAACCTTGCACAGTAAATGCAGATACTATCTACAGACTCTCATTACAAGTTCATGATTTCTTAATACCTGATGTCCTGTCCAATTTTTAGGTATGGAGAGTAGGGAAAGAGAACTGGAGTATTAATTTAAAGCCAATTTGTATTTAGATCAGGTAATGAAATTCAAATCTGCTCCAGTGATGTGCTATGGCTAAGTACAGTACTTAGAGATGGAAGTGATAAAGCAAATAAAATATTTTCGTTGACTCAACTATATTGCTGTTAGGTACATAAACATTTGCATCCAAATCTCTGGTTCCCATCTCTGCTACTGCTAATACCTCTAGTAATAAGTGATTTCCCATCTTTGTACAATATCATGAAGCTTTTTCGTACACAGTAATTTACTCACTCTCCCAGTCCCACACTCAACAGAAACAGTATCGATCAAACTACTGTACATATAAAGTAGAGCTGGGTTTTTCTGATTGGGTTTTTTTGGTTTTTTGTTCTTAATTAAAATTCAGGAACAACTTTTGTACATATCACTTGTGGAAATCTTGCTGTGTTTTATTTAATTAAAAAAAAAAAAAAAACTCAACAACTGAAAAACCAAACCTATTGTGTATAAGCTAAGATACAGTATTTTATCATATGGAGAGAATTAATAGACCAAATTGTATTCAAGTATTCTCCAAGTCTGGCCTTGCTTAATGAATTATTACAATTAGACTCTTTCCTTCTGGGACAGAGTTGTGGCTAACAGAGTTCACATACCAGGATTGAAGAGGATTATGAAGTCTGAGGAGCCACAGAACCTCTCCTTGGTGTGTGTGTGTGTGTGTACAGGTCTAACATATCTATCTCGTTTCTCTTTCAAGGGTGCTACTGCAAAGTAATACATGTGGTCCAGCACAACTAATTCTATGAGACAACTTGCTTGCGGGTGCCTTCATAGCCTCTTTTGGATACCTGTTTCGGGAGACTGAAGCTAGTAATGGGTGTGTTTCATCTGCCTGTCAGTAAGGACCTCAGTAACAGGAAGATGCTCAGTGACTTCAGTGGGAGTCGAATTTCAAAGTAAATCAAGAAACTTTTAAAATACTAGTTACACTGTGGCTCTCAGAAGCTACTAGTGTCTGAATATAAGATGGAGGTGTAGTGCCAGAGGCTCCAAAGAGAAAACTCTTGCAAGCTTTCAGTGTTTGAATGGTTAAAGCTTAGCACAGATACATGGAAATGAATGTTTGGGAGTCTCCGGTGGCTGCAGCAGGCAAGGGCATGAACATTTGATTGTTTCTTAATTAGCTGTTACTTATTTCTGACCTATGACCTGTTCCTTTCCGATTAGGTATTTTCTATGCATGATTAAAATGGGGAGACTGTACACACACCTGAATGGCTAGAGGCTGTTTAGATGAGATCCAAACCCCTTAAACTTTGTTACCACATTCCATTAATGCTATGAATTCTGTTTAGTTGATGCCAGTATGGTTTTATTCATATTACATTTCTCAAAGCTTTATTTGCCTGGTTTACATAAAAATAAGAATTGGTCTAAGCCTTCCAAGAAAGGTCCTTAAAAGTCTCAGTTCTGAAGTATGAAAAGATGAGGTAATTTATAAAGAAAAAAAAAAAAAAGGAATTAAAAAAAGGGAGAATAAGTACATAGCTGTTCTAGGTTATCCCATTTCAAGAAAAAAAAAAAAAGCCTGCAACTATGATACCCTCTAAATTTCCAGCTTAATTTTTGAAGCCTCAAATGTGAGTGCTTGCTATGTATTTAAGCTGAATGTTTTATTATTCATTCTATCAATATTTTGTGAAGAGACAGACATAGGCTGAGATCAACAAGACATTGTACCTGGCTTTTTGTTTTCCAACAAAAATTGCAGATTTGGCTGAAATGAAGCATTTAATATGTCTAAATCAATTCAAATAAAGATTTCAATTTCAATTTCAAATAATTATTTAAAATAAAAAATGGGGAAAATTGTCAAGGTATCAATTAAATATTTTAAAAATCAATAATTTTCTATTTCATGCAGAAATAACTTTTCATTTTGAAATTTGCTGGTTTGTGACATCTAAATATCTTAAATATTTCTGAGTCTAATAAAATGTTTCATTCAGTCTATAATTACTCTTTTACTGTTTTGAACACCTAAATATTCTTGTATGCGTTCTTCAGAAGCAAGTTTTCTGTAACCAAGTCACTTTAGTCCAGTATTACTACTTATCTTTTCCAGCATCATAAGCTATGAAACTCCGTCGCACCCTGGAACCATGGTGATGGACAACTGAAAAATACCGACTAGTTGTAGATGACTGGAACTCTGGCTCCTTCCCAAGGTCAGGCTGACTTGGGCTGCGGGTTTTGACTTATTAAATGATCTTTTGCCTTTGCATCACTGTCCATTTTGCTGTGTAAGAGGCAGCTGGGAGAAGGGGCTCCCTGGGCCACAGGGTGGATCAGAACTAGCATCACCACACAGCTGCTGCAGAGGGAGTGGGGAGCACCTTGCCCTTTGCTCAGAAGACCTGTGCAAAGTGACCACTACAAATGCTCTTCTGCAGCATCCCTCTGGAGCAGTGAAGAATAACCACATTTTGGCTTTTCAGAGCCGTCAGTAGGAGTGTAAGTAAATGAAACAGCACTGCAAATACCAGCTGTGCTGCCCTCCTGTGTATTTCAGGTACAGCACCCATGCACAATTCCCAGCTCCCTCCATTACCATTAACTTTAATTACCATGGTGTAACCTTGCACAGGCAGCAGCATGTTTTCCACTTGTCACTCATGAAGCCCCCTCAATAGCCAAAGTGCAGGAATACACGTATCAAAGGCAAGAGCATTTGCAGAGTCTTCCAATGCACTATAAAAAATAAACCAGGCAAATTGCCAAGACTTAATTCCTGCTTGAGGTTTTTTTTTTAATTTTCTTAAATAATACACCAAAAGACCAAGCTCCATTGCTTGTTTCTTAGCTTTCTCTCTATAAGACGCTTTGGTGCAACTCCTGCTCACTAACAGGGAAAATTCTTGTGCACCCTGCGCTAGAACTAAAGACCTGCATTCAGCTCCTGGAAGTCGGCAGAGCAGTCTGACTGCTCCCCAAAGCTGTTCCTATCCCTCACCTTATCCCATCAGACTGACACTTATGGAAAAAGGCTAAGAGTTTCTCTGTGTTCTGTCACGCTGTGGCTCTTGGAGCACAGAAATAGAGGATGAAGCTCCGTCTGAAATGGAGGGGCTGCATGTACCTGGGCATTTGGCATGGGGGTACACACGGTGCTGGCTGACCTGGGTAGGGGAAGGAGAGGAAAAGGTCCAAGGTCCCTTTTGCTAGCCCTCCTGTCCCTGATGAATAGGGCTGCAATCCAGTCCCTAAAAAGTGCTGTCCAGAGCATGTGGAAACACAGGCATGTGATCACAGTTGCACCAGCTTGCACTGCTTGGGCTAGTGCTGGTGAGGAGGACAAAAATAGTGTGAAAAATGACAGGTGAAAGAAATCTACCAAAGTCCTCAATGAGGAATAAGAACCACTGGGCAATCACAGAAATCAGGAGAAACCTGGAGCCTCTTTTGAGCCTTATAAAGCTTTGATCATTCATTGGCTTAATTTCCTCATATTTAAAACAAAAAATCCATATTAGTTTTCACTTGCCCCTTTTAATTCTCTTCCAGCTTCCTCGCAACTGACACCAGACTGAGCTATATGCTTGAGCGTGTTGATGATTTTTTTTTCCATTTCAAAACACTTTTTTTTTTGAGTGACAGAATAACAATTTTCTACTTAGTTTTCTTAAGCCTCTCTAGGTGTTTGAAAAGACACTATTGGAATCACAAACGATCAGAAATATTGTATGGACAACTGTACTCTTTTATTTTTCCCCTTCAGCATGTCTTTACCATTTATTTTTCCAAATTCATTGTGTAGGGATGATTGTCAGAATGTGCTGACTAACAGCAATACCTAATGGATGCCCCGTGCATGCCAGTAGTTCTAAATTTGAAATTATTTCCAGCTGTCTTTTCTGGAAAATGAACAGTACCTGCTTTTCTTCTCTATGTACTGTATTTCAGATTCTTGCCTGGACAGCCCAAATATACTCATCCTTAAGAAACTGTATGAGCAGTAAATCTTCAAATTCACTCCTTCATTGCTCAGTTGAGTCAAAACTTTACATAATTGCTCAGAAGTTATTTTCTTAGAATGAATATGAATCTTGAAGAAAATAACTCAGTCCAAAGTCCACTTGTCTTCCAGTTCAAACATCTTATTGAGTCCATTTTCATTTTGTGGAGCCAAGAACCCCCTCATTATGCTGACTGTTAACTAACATATTAAAAAAAAAAAAAAACCATTTAAAAATGTTCCAATAATATAGTCAGATCAAGAGTGGTGCTCTGAATCTGAGCAGATCTTTTCCAGGAAGAAATTCCAGACCGATAGAAACCCAATTTTCTCCGCATGGCAGGCCAAGTGAAAAATGCATCAAAAAATAGGATTTTCTTTGATTACTTTCTAAAATGGGAATGAACAACAACAACAACAAAATTCTAGAAAGCAACTGCTTCTCCAAACCACTCCTCCACTTTAATGTAGTAGACTGGATGTTCTTTGTCTGGAATATGAGTGCTCAGTGGAAAGTCCTTTGGGTGATGTGTAGCCAAATCAGCTGTGGAGGTTACTGAATATCCTAGAAAGCCTTGTTTTCCACAGGGGCCAGAGCCAAAGCTGGGGTCTTAGTGAGTTCCATAAAGGCACAAGTGTATTCTGGCTGAGATGAAGTAATTATCCAACCTCTACAATTGAATTAATTGGACTTAATGTCACTTCTATTGATCTTTCTTTCCCATAATTTCTCAAAGTTTCCAAAACTGCAAGTGACCATTAATAGTTATATACAACCACAAAACAGACAGGAGTGTTAAAGTTTTTTTTTTTCCTGAAACCTTTGCTGGGGTCCTGTGTCTACCCTGCAGCCAGGATTATGATTGTAGCTTGAGACTCAGTGATAGAGTAACCATTGCAAGCTGGAGCACTACACGACCTAGTCACCTGGATACCTATCAAGCTCTTGAGGATGTCTGTATGAAATTCTGGGGTAGCTGGGGAAGCTGGGGTAGGCTGCGCTTCTGATAATGGCTGTTTGATCCATACCTACTACAGCAGGAGTGTTTCAGGCTCTGTATCAGGATATATAGATATGAAGTTTTCGTTTCCACATTGGGTCATAGAAGCAACGTACTAAAATGGGAGTTAGATCAGAAGCCTGTCCACTCCAAGGAGTTTAAATAATGGAGAGAAAGCATAAGCATGCATTAGCTATCCTGCAGAATATGCAGCCTTCATCGCTTCCAGACAAAAATCTAACCTTCTAAAGAAATACTTAGCTGGACAGAGGACATAACTTTTACCAGGATCAAAAGAAGCTAGGGAAGGACTTAGAAAGTTAATAGAAACACAAGTAAAACTTGCAAGGATGTAGGAAGAGGAAAAATATTATCACTGCACTTCTTGAGCTGTAAAAATAGCCAGTGGGGACTACAGTGACTAGACAGTAATTCAGTGAAGCATCTCAAGTGGTACCTGCACTACATGTCATTGAGGACCATGAGCTCCAGAGTGACTTTCCTTGCTGTCAAGAAGGTATGCTGGTGTAACTCACAGGTGGGAAGTACCACGTCAGGGGAATCACGGTTGGAGATCTGAGCCTCCACTCCTCCTTGAGCCTTTGGAATACAGAGAAATTGCCAGGGCTTGAGCATCACCCACAGTGAACCTGTCTTCTTTAGTCTTTTTTTCCGCTCTGTATTTTAAGCGTAGTCTGGAGGCCTAAGGCTCTGCTATTTGTCTGAAAGAGGTCCTTCCGTATTGGGTTTGATACTGCTGCTTCATAAAGATGTTCATATGCTGGATCAGATGAGGCATAAAAGTTAGCGTTCTGTCTCCAGCAGAGCTGCTGACAGCAGAAGCTTAAAATTGACAAACTCCAGCTTAGATAGCTGAAGAAAAATGTAATTCTTACTCCTTTTGAAAAGCTTCTCTTACTTCCTGGGATCTGATAGTATTTTTATCTTGGAAAGGTATATCTTTATCATCCTTAAGTGCACTCTTTGTTTTTATATATGTTAACATTGGATTCCTAGCCAATACAAATTTTATTCAACCAAAATGTCTCCAGTACCTAGTTGAATCACACTACAATCTTGACCCAGATACATCCCATAGGAATGGGCTACATGTCTACTCATCCAGTATGTCAACATTTCATTTCAAGAGTGCAGTCTCAGTGGCTTGTTCCTCATCTGAGGACAGACATGTCTGTATATTCGGAATACACAGGACATAAAAAGATACCAGTGATGCAAGTAAAGGGCCAATTTTGCTTGAAAGCATTTTCTACTAATTCTGTGCAAGTGTAACTGAATGAAAGATACACAAAACAATTTCAAAACCAGCATGTTCATATTTACACTGGTTGTGTAAGTTACACCACTTTTTATTTTACTGTGTACTCTCCCAAATAAACCCATAAAGAAAAGCAATAACTCAAATAGTAGGCTTCTGCAGCAGTGTAAATGCATCTCTTTTTTCATTAGTATTGTAAGAGATCCATTCCTTATTTCAGCAAAGTAGAACTGCCCTTGACTAGTAAGCAAATAGTGTGTTGAATTCAGCACCTCTGTACCAAAAAGTTTTTTCTGCTATAGCTCATTTATCTGTCACACACTCATCCAGTATTTCAAATTATTTTCTGAAAGTGGGAAGACAGACCTATATGAGACTATAGTCACTTTTTCCCTCATCCTGCCTCTTTCAGATGCCTCTTTTGATTTCACCTTCCCTGTTTGTATGCTATATGGAATCAATTGCTACTAACTCTCACTGAAACAATGGTTGCCTTGGCTCAGCTTCACCTTGGCCTCAAGGATTGCGCCACCTTAGGTAATTACTCTTAGCTAGACCAGCACACACACAGTGATGTCCCTTTGCTTTCCAGGCCTGGAAATGCATGATCTCCTCACTGAGGGGATACCATTTGTGAAACATTTGGACAGTGTGGTCTTATGATCCTAGAGCTAACTAAACAGTTAAATAAGCATTTAAGCCCACTGTAAAGAGTGTTTATTTAAGCAGAAATGCATTAACAGCCCAAAATGTCAGGATTTTGCTATATCAGTTGCACATATTCCACCCCTACCTGTAGTAGAAAGGACTGGGAATATGGAGAACTACAGTCCTTCAAAACCCCCCTAGCACCATGTGTTGAGATCCATGCATGCCCCAAAGTGTAATGAAGAGCAGCTTCAGAGAGATTATAGCCTGTACTCCATTCCCCTGGGAAGCACCTAATAGCTGCATTTCCCTGTAGCTAGCTCAAGTCTCCTCCACTAGGAGCTACAAATTATTTTCACATCTATGCCTGAGAACAGGTCTCTGTGCTGAAAAGATGCTTAAATACGAGTTTCTCTAGGGAGCCAAAGCGGCATGAAGTGAAGGAAAGAATGGATAAGTGTTGGGCCATAGTAAGGGTGCACTTTCTGCCTTCAAGTGTCTGTGGTAAACACTGTGCCTAACCAAAAAAGAAATAGGTATAAAACACAAGAAATCAACTGGAAGTCACTTAAAATATTAAACACTTTGTCCTGTGGTTAAACATATTTAGCACATTCTAGTGTTTTAGGACTTGGAATTCACAAGGGGAGCAAAGAGGCTCCCTCTGCTCTCTCCATGCCAAGAGCTGCTCCCTTCTGCTACCATATTTGTGATGGTTTCAGAAAAGAAAGAAAAAAAGCCGTAAGCATTTTTCAAGTATTAGCAATACCCCCAAAAAAAAGGAATGTTCAAAATCATAATAGTTTGCACATTTATGCATCTGTCTTTCTCAGATAGTCCTCTGGTCAGTGAAGCTACATAAGAGCACTGCTAGAAAAGCTCACAGTGACAGAAAGAGCCTGCACTGCAGGGATGCAGGGTGAGCAAGGTGTTGGATGAAACCCCATGAAAAATAACTATTTACTTTCTATATCACACTGCTAATTGGAAGCTCTTTAGGAAAGGTGAAATTTACAGGGGCTCATGCTGACATCTGCCTTACAGACTTTATAATTTCACTCCTCTCTAAAGCATCTCAGGCTAATGCTTGCCAAGATAAAAGTAGCTCCAGAGAATGTCAGCCTGTGTTACCTGCATGAGCCAGGCTCCTGTGGAGACGTCTGTGGCGGATTGCCAGCTACACTCTTGGGGACCCTACAACCCAAGGTTGTAGACTATCAACAACTGTGTTTTTCAGACTCTACTGCAAATCCTTAAATGTTTTCAAGCACTGCTGTAGACTCCTGTGAGGTGAATTTAAGTACACTGGCAGTAAGCTTGCTTTCTTAGTTGCTGTGTGTGGTTCTCTTACTAAAATTGCATTGATTCTCAGGTACTTGTCACAGAATGAAATCCATTACTCCAGAATTTTGTAGGTCTGCCCTGGAATAAGTGATCTTCCAAGGTATATCAGAGTATGTCTTATCATTAAACAGGGTGTAAGGATGAAAAAATGCATTTGCTTATCATTATGGATTTACACTAATGGAGCAGCATCCCCTTTCTGATGCATCATTAAGGTTATGAGTAGCATTACCAGTCCTTCTCAGCTGCTCCACTGTCCTTGCTGGCTCATTAGGTTTATCAGTTAGGACTCACACGCCCCCAAAATTTCTTAGAGCTGCGTCTGTCAGCTGTGACTGTTGGAGTCAGAGCAGGACCTCTCGGCACAGCCATGCTGGACTCATTTTCCAGCCCAAGGTGTAGTCACTGCTCTTTTCTCCCTGTGCCCTGTGAATGCATACAACAAGATCACATTCAGTCATGCTGTTTCCTTCTTGTATCCCCTCTCAGGTTCTTTTTGTAGAGGTATAGTCGCTTACCTCCATTAAAATGCACATTCAGATTTTCTCCTTCTTTCTCCAGCTTACAGATACATTCAGCCACTGGTTTAGCTATAAAAACTATATGCCATGAAACATGTTAATGCTAGGAGCTTTTTTTAGGAGACGCACAGATTTTTTTTCCTCTGAATCTGCACAGACTCTGCAGACATCACTCTACAATAGAAACAGAAAAAAAGATTTGTTTGAACCACAGTACTGCGTCCTTCTCTCCCAAACACACTTACCTACTATTTTTAATGTTTAAGAGACCCTCATCACAACCTCAGTAAAAGGCTTCTTTGCTTTCTTTAATGCTAGCACTAGTAACTCTGTCCCCTTTCAGGGTTTTTTGAGGAGATGGGCATGCTACATGGCTTGCGCTGCAGAGAGGTGTCATTGCCTTACCATTTGTTATGGGTTTGTGTAGCTCAGTTTTCTTTGGTAGTGGGGGAGGGGTCTGAAGACGTGGCTCCTGTAAGAAGCTGCTAGAAGCTCCCCCAGCTCCAAAGAGTCGGACCCGCCTCTAGCCCAGGCCAACCCCATCAGTGACGGTGGGAG
>VYZV01036442.1:40612-53341 GCA_013401275.1 Pandion haliaetus | reverse complement strand
AGTGAGGAATCTTCCCCCTGAGGAAAGGAGCGGCAGAGACAACGTGTGGCGAGCTGACTCAACCCCCATCCCCTGTTCCCCTGCGCCACCGGGGGGGAGGAGGTAGAAAGCACCGGGAATGGAGCTGAGCCAGGAAGGAGGGAGGGGTGGGGGAAGGTGTTCTGATGTTTGATTTTCCTTCCCAATATCCTTGTTTTGATTTGATTTGTAGTAAATTAAATTGATTTTGTTTCTTCCCCAAGTTGAGCCTGTCTTTTGCCCGTGACCATAAGTGGGGAGTGATCCCTCCCAGTCCTTGTCTCGACCCACGAGCCTGCCTTTGGATTTTCTCCTCATCCCACCGTGTCCAGGGGCGGGGGTGGGGAGTGAGTGAGCGGCTTCGTGGTGCTTTGTTACCGGCTGGGCTGAAGTCGAAATCACGACACCATTACACTTGACCTGGCTCCCCACAGCCAGTGTACCCAGAACTTTCTGGGAAGACACATTGGGAAAACATTTCCTCATACTTAGGAGTGAGGTGGGGGTTTTTTTGAGTGACTTGGCTTGTTTCAAGGGCAGCCAGCTGCCTAATCAGTGGTGGTACCAATGCAGATTTTCACTTGGAGCAAATATCTCACTTTCAGAGTTATCCATGATAGTATAAACCCTTTGATTTTCAACAGCTAGTAAAAGGCAATTTTTTAGCAATGTATTTAGGCCCTTGAAAGTTCAAATAAGGCATCAGATGTGATGGTGACAGAGAAAAATCATGACGCATGGAAGATGGAAGATAATCCCAGTAGAACCCTTCCTACAACTTGGTGCACCTCGAGGTGCTTAAAAAAATTTGATAATGGGAACAGTGATGTTTTTGAAAATAACACCTTTACATTCATGCACAACTTCACTGGACACAGTGGTGCTCTATGTGAATTTAGGGGTCTGGTTTCACTACATCTAGATGAAACTTGTGGTATCCCAGTCACTTTTATACAGCACGTGCAATTACATTGAAAGGATGACCACAGCTTCTTTCTCCTTGCTGCTGGTCTCCCATACCTGGCATTCCTGTTTGTGAGGCAGTGTAGAGAGCTGATCAGGGAATGGATTCAGCAGAAAAAATGGCTCATTTTCAGCTGGATATGAGCCTTTTCTGAGACACAGTATGGCTTCAGGGACACTAGGAAGAGGCAGAATGAACTGCTGTGTTGAGCAGATAGGACAAATTAATTTCGAGGCAATGCTGGTTTCTGCTGGAGTGATGTGTTGGTGGGGAATCAGGGTCCCAGCACCAGGTACACACCACCACGTGTCTGCAGTGGTCTGATGAGCATCCCAGCAGGGGGTATGGCTGGAATATACTGCAGGTCCCCTTCTAGTTCATGCATTTGGGCTTCCTTCCTACTACAACCGAGACATGGGAAATAATAAGGTGCATTCCCAGGTCTCACTCTGACATGGGATCAAAATATGTCCAGTGGTACATGCTGAGACCTGGAAGCTCCTATTTTCTCTGTTTTGTGGAGCTTTTTGCAGGTTTTGACTGGTTTAAGTACTCTGGAGATCAGCTGTACAAGACTGGGTTTACTTACTGGGGAAACTAAGGTAAATAAAATCTTGTCTTTTAATTAATACTTTTCAATTAACCTATCAGAGACAGTATCAAAATATAGAGAAAGTCATAAGCAGACATACTTGTTTGTCATACCCAGACTCAGTGCATTTGATGTTTGTGAAATGGACTTTACATCCCAGGCACCTGCAGGCAATGGCTAACATCTCCTGGCTCACACACAAAGCTTTCATTGTCATGTCTATGCTCTTTATAGTTGAAGAATTCCTTAATGTTCCCGTGGCTCCAAGAAAACTTTGTAACACTGGATAAGTTAATATGCTCTTGGGAGGGCTGCTGATGAGTTTGCACCTTTCTATATATTAAGACCCTCTGTGGTGGCTTTACCAGTAGAGGGGTGAAGAGGTACGACCTGGTGCAGTATGCATGGTCCTGTGGCCCGCGGTCCATTTGTGGCTTCCTGGCTGCACAATCCTGTCATTCAGACCGGGCTTGTATCTGCCCTTTGGGCAGGCCAGACATCATGATTTACAGGCTGCCTTAATTAGCTCTTGGCTGTCCGAAGGGCCCATCAGTACCTGTACATTCTCAGGGTGCTGCCAGCCATCTGTGCTGATCCGAGGTTTGCAGGAGACATGTCTTTGCCAGGAGACTTCTGCGGGGGTGGGAGCACATGCAGCGGCCTCTGGCAGCTTTCTCTCGCCTCTGCTGTGTGAAAGGGGCAGCGATGAGGTGCGAGGGCTCCACTCTGGGAGAAAAAAACATTGCGCTTCTTCACCTGTGCTGGCAAACAGGATAAAGTGGAAAGCATGGCTCTAGTTCAAGTGGTGATTTTGACAGAAGAACATTTTAGGCAGCCATGCTGGGGGTGCCTGTCTGTGCCATCGTTTGCAAAAAGAGGCCCAGTCCATATTCAGGCTGCAGTGCAGAGTAAATGCAAACTCATGAAGAGCCTTAACAGTGGCTTGCCTGTGGATATACTGGGAACCAGCAGCAGTATAAATGAGTAATCCCTCCAGGTCGGACTGGCTTCACATGCTGCCTGCGAGTAAAATGTGTCTTTCATTGGAATGTTCTCATTAATTCCAAATGATCACAGAACCCCAAACAGCTGTACTACCGCAGTGCTTGGAAGCCCAGAATCACTGCAGTCCCTTTTGGCCCTTCAATTTTCACAGCTTCTAATGTAAAGAGTAAATAAAACAAATAATTAACCCTTAGGGTGTGAACTTGGCTTTTTACCATTTCCATCCTGTCTGGCCTGTCACACAAGGGCACTTGGACTGCCTGCCTGGTACCACCCCCCTCTCTCCTTCAGAGCCAGTGCCACCACCTCAGAAACAGCTACACCAGCTACAGAGTCTGGGGGGGTGGCACTAATTTCTCCCACTACCTAAAATGTCAAATGGAGCTGGTTTTGGTTTCCCTCCTGTCGCTTACACTAATTTGCAATGCTGGACTGCTGCTTTAGGAGGTGGAAGCTGTTAAAAGGCACTATCCAGTCCTTGTCTAACCTTCCTGAAGTGCTGCAGCCTTTGGAAATTCTGCCTCGCGCTATTTGCTGTGACACCTGGGCTGTGTGCTGTGTCATTGCATGACAGAGGAGAGTCCCTACTTTTAATGAGCTTGAACCCTATTCATTGTGCTAGTCTTGTGAGTGACTAGTTTCTCAAAAGTCTTTACAAAATGCCTTTGAGCTTACTGAGTTTTTATTTTTAAGACCTTGAATGGGGGACAAAGAAAAAGAAAAAAAAAGGAAAGATCTTCCTAGCACAGTCCACAGAGTGCAGACACAAACTTAAGGCTTAAACTTTGGCCATGCAGTAGAGGAAGTGTATTTCTTATTTCCCCTTAGGAATAATTCTATATTTAGGAAGAATATACTGGTTTATTTAGTTACCATTGGAGCTCAGATTCAAAGCCCCACTCTCCTCTCCCCTTCCCTCAAAAACAAATTCTAATAAATAGACTGAGAAAGCACTCTGTCTCTGTGCCAGGTGATTATTTACTCAGCAGGAGTTAATGGAGCTCCAGGTGATGGAGCCCCACATTCAGGACATTTGTTTGCTCCGGTAACAGCACTGCAGCTTCTCACTTTGTCTGTGCTTCACTTCCACCCCACACGTTACATTCTTGCAAAGCCTCACACAGGCATACTTGTGCTCATTTGGAGCTAGCAATGTTGCCCGAGTTCTGCAAGTAAAAAAAACAGTATAAAGCAGGCTGAGATCAATCTGAAAGTATCCCTAAAAAAAAAGATACCCTAATTTAATTGACTTTAAGAATTGCACTTTTAGTTGAAGTCCCTGTGTAAATCAAAAATGTAGTGAGCAAGGCCACAAACAGTCAGGCAACCATGTTCTCAAATCCTTACTCATAAATTCCCAACAAATGCAATGAAAACTTTCACCAGGTGGATATTAAAGTGTGTACTGTTAGGACCTGCTATAAATGCACAGTGGACATATAGTCCAAAGTCTTGGAGAGTGAGGGGAAGATGTGTGCATGTAACAGGCAATGTGGCGGCACAGATATATCTGTTTGGCTGGCACAGGCACACGGGCTTGGGCAATGCCCCTTATAGGATGTGCCATGAGTGCAAATGTCAGGGAGCTTCCAGCAGCAAATTTGGGTTTGCTGCAGTGTCAGGGAGAGAAAGGAAAGTAATGCGAAGGTATGGATTTATCCCACAGAGGAAGGGAGGCTGTGGAGAGACAATTAAGAGAGTCTGGGTGAGGGAGGAATGGATGGAGGCTGGTGAAATTCAGGGAGGTCTAGTGCAGCCAAGGAAGAGTTTAATGTTGTGTGTGACTGGGAAGAGCATAGGGATGTCTGCCCTTCTCCCTTGTTCCTAATACATCCTGCAAATTAAGACACTGAGAAATAAACAGATGTGGGTTTGAATCTATTCACCCCCCTCTGAATGACATATATCATAGCTAAATCCAGGCTCCAAGGTCCAGATTCTTTGGACCCACGAGGGACTAAAATAATCAGTTTGATAACAAAATGTATATACAACAGTTAAGAAATGTGTTTTCCAGAGGGCATTTACAGTGCAATGTTTTCCTATGTTGATAACACGTATAAAATAATATCTCCCTGGCATCAGATAGCTGCTGGAGAGTTTAGATATGTTGAAGCCAAACTTACTTGCCAATTCTAACTTTTTTTTTTTTTTTTTACTCATGTTCTATGTGCAGGACAAGAATAATTCACTTTTATTGTATCTTGTTTCCTGGCCTGGCACCTGACAATGCTTTGTTCTAAGAAAAGGCTTTTTAAGAGCAAACGTTGAAGATGTATTTGAAAGGAAGTGTTTGTGTTTGTATGTGCAGTGTGATGAACAGGTTAGAGACACTAAAGGACAACAGACATGATAGTCTGCCAAATGCTATTTCATGTATAAAGAATTTGAGTTTTTCCCAGTTTTGCTTTTGAAAAATACATTTAAACTTGGGGTTTCTTTGGGGTAAAGATGGAGATTAGCCTTTAAATAGCCCTGTCAGTTCAGAAACCCCTTCTTTTTTTTTTTTTTTAAACTGAAAGTTGGACCTCATTTCTAATTTCTAATGATAAGAAGTCTTGTCCTAAAAACCTGTTATTTAATTTTGACTTACAAGCATCTGGGGATTTGACGTTCATTTTTTTTCCAAGGCATTTCTAGGAAACATTAAGCATTTTGTTTTGTAACCTTAGACACACAGCCATAAATCAAATATTTTTACTGCTCAAGATCTGTGAAAAATAGGGTCATCAATAAAACTGGAATGCATCAGATATGGACATATGTTCTATCTGTCATAATATTCTGTATTTGCATGTTGAAGTTTCCATTTAGGAGATTTTTCTACAGAATTTACTGTTAAGAACAATGCATGATAGGGCATATAGCTTGAGATTGTTAGAGCTGCACAGAAACTAAAATTCCTATTCTATAGGAATTTTCAAAATGAAAAAAAAAAGAGCCTTATTTAAAAAGAGGGTAAATTCTTGCTCTCTCTCTCTCCCTCCCAGCCCCATTAAAAAAAAAAAAAAAAAACAAAAAAAAAAAAAAGAATTCTTCACTTTCAAAAAGTCAAACACTATTTTATTTCTACCTTTCCAAACCATTCTTAAGCCCAAGCCCTTTTGTAGCAGTGGCATTTCAATGAGCAGAAAGCCAGGCAGGTCCGAGGTCTGGAAGTCACTGTCCACGAACAGGGAGCCTGGCCAGCAGACTCCCAGGCCAGCAGCTCCCTCTCAGCCTGCTGGGTGGATTGCTGGGGAGCCAGACATCCTGGTATCACTGGCAATCTGCCTACCACCCCATCCTTCAGCTGTCCATATCCTGGTGGTGTTTTGCTACCTGCCGAATTTCTGGGGGAGGTTATGTTCTGCCCTCCCAACTCCCAGTGAGAAGAACATCCCCTTCCCAAATTCCCTGGGGTTTAGAAAGAGTGAAGCCAGATACAGGCATGACCACCTACTTGGAGGGAAATAACAGACTGAATATTGAAACCATTCAACTAATATATTTCAAAGAAACTACTTCATAAGGATAACAAGGTGTAAACCACACGAGTGGCTCAAAGGAAACAAACGAAACCCACTGACTGATGAGACTCAGATAACAGCAGGGAGAAGCAGAGAGGAAAACAGCTGCTTTTCCACGAGCGAATGAGACCATGCAAGGAGACGCTGTTGTGTCTCTACAACATGATGCCACCACCTGTATTCCTGCAGACTTAATGCTCAAACCCCGAGGCAGAGCGGGAGGATGAGGATCGTTGTGGACCAGGCTCCCTACCCCATGTTTGGCTTTCACTGTGTTTGTTGTAAGGGGTTGGCAGTTCTCTGCCCATGTCTCTCACCAAAGAGGGTCACTCATTTTTTGTCAACCCCAATCTTCTTACTTCACTTTTTACCTTGTGAATATGATTTGACCCAAAAACGTAATAAACGTGCAATTGTCTCTTTTATCAGTCTTGGTAGCTCACTTACCCTGCTCCCTCCCAATCCCTTCCTGCTGCTTGCCTATTTATATGGCTAGCTGAATGTCTCACACTGGAATCACAGTGAAATGGCATTTTCTTAAGAGGTTCTGAATAACATGATGGGGGACACAATAAAAATATTTTATTGGGAATAAATTAGTTTTATTACCAGTTTTTCTTTCTGGGACATTCAAAACAAGTGAAGGTTGTTACTTTGTCACAGGGAAGACCCTGACACCTTTCAGTTTGCTACAAGGGAGGGAAGGTGTTTTGAAAATCCCAGTGGTGAACTATTGGATAAACCACTAGCTTGTACAAAGCTACTACCAGCTGGTCATTTCTTCTGACAGTGCATTTCAAACACAGAACAAAGTCACACACTTATTCTCCATTTGCTGTGTATAGGTAACTTCTTCTAACACTAACGGCAGTTAGGTTTATAAAAGATGAAACTCGTATATTATGTAATTGTCTTTTGCTTCTCCTTTAGACTTCATTTATAAGTTAAATCAGTTTGCAGTCACCAGTTCCTTCCTGTTCAGACATGTAAACTGCAAGGCAAAAAAAGAAGTTGAAACAGTCTGCATTAGCTGAGCTCCCTCTTCAACACATAACGCCATTTCTGAAGTGCATCACTTATCAGTGAAAAGCTTTATATCAGTGCTGGGTGGAAATAAAGAAGTAAATAGCTAATTCAAGCAAAGTACAACAAACAAAGGTCTGATTAAAAAATGGAGATTGGCAATAAAAATTGTCAGAAGTCTGTGTCCCTTTTTTTTCAGAGTCAATTACAGAGAGAAGAAAGGCTCTTTGCAAAACCATTCCCACAAAATAAAAATATTATTTCAAAGAGCATTGTTTAAATGTTGCTAAACATTAGCAAACTGTAAGCATCAAACTCATTTTGATACATGCCTGCTCCTCAATGCCAGGTTTCCCACGCACTAATTCTGCTGTGAACCGTCCTGCTCTCTGAGGCCCATGGTAGGAAATGCCGTCAGCATGTTAGTGTAGCTCTGGGCAGAGGCTGTTGACTGTGTCAATTGTTTGCTAATCTCTCGGCTGAGTTGGCATTTGTTGAGCACAGCATTTTTAGGAAGTGGTCCAAGATAACCATACTTTTTTGTTATCTTTAGCTAGCCCCTCAGGCTGATCTCAGGTTTTGAAGTGCTTTGTCATCTGATGTCTCACTGTCAGAACTGCATATATTTTAGCTTATCTGATCATTTAATTTGAACTTTACACTTTTTTGCTGAAGACTTAATGTTGTTTACTATTTGACTTTACCATATATACACATAAATGCCCATCAGTATGTTATCATCTGGTGGAAAAAGCCGTAACTGAACATGGAGTAAAGTGTTTTCAGGGGTAAAGAACAGGGTCCAGTTATATTCTAGTCACCCAGAATAGCGCGCCTCTGCTTAATAAGAAAATGTTGATAAAGACAACATATTGAGGACTGCTGCAAGGGGGAGACGCAAACATGAGATGGAGCCAGTGCAAGAAAGAGTTAATGGCATGATTGATGTGCAGTCAGCTGTATGCCACAAACCCTGCCAAAAGTCTGCCAATGGAAGGAATGCCTGTACTGAATGAGTACAGCAGTAATAAAAGGAAGAAAGGAGGTTGTGTAGGTGACTAGCCAGCGCAGGACAAAAATGCCTGCTCTCTGAATGGACAGGAGTCTGCAGTTAGTGTTAGTACAGGGTAACACTAAAGGTCATACACCCTTTTCTAAAATGGGAGAGTACTTCATGCTCCCATTCTTCTTGTTAAAGGAGGGAGTGAGAGGACTAACCAGGTCTCTTTTTGTCTCTCCAAGACAAAAAAAAGAACCAGGACATGAGCTTGTGCTACAGATTTTTATTTTATTCTTTGTGTTTGTGGTGGTCCAGCTGTGATTTTTCTGACCAGTGGGAGAGATAATAGCTCCCGGACTCCTGGGGAAAAGCAAAGCATTGAAATGGAGTAGATCTGGTAGGTATTTGGAAATGGCCTGACACTTTTGCTTTGCATTTTTTTCCTTAGTTTGTTCAGCAGGGTGCTTCCTTCAAGACATCTATGGGTTGTCTAAGATTGATACCCAAAAAGGCCTTAAGAAGAACTATCCAAATAGTCTCTGCTGCTGTGTGTAACTGTCTGAGCAACATCACCACGGCTCATGGAAACTGATTACTTACAGGCATAAGTCATACATGCATAAGCATTCTCAGAAGTACATGGAAACTCATATACATGAATTAGTGTATATACACAAACTGTCATGTCAAGAACAGCTCTGGAAAAAAAATTGAGTGATTCCAGCATAAAATTACTATGAGTGAGAGAGGAATTGAATTGTGTGTTTTGACAATTTTCTCTTGCTGTGATAGACAAGCTTATTTTGACTGGCACAAATTTTAGCATATTAGTAGCAAATGTGAATTGCTTTGTGAAACGGAAATGCAATCAAGTGCACCCATTACTGTAGTCTATCATTCTAATTGAATGCATTCCTTGGAATTTGTTTATATAGTATTTTTGGCTAAAATAAAGAATGTACTCTTTTATTTTTATAAGTATCATGGGGAGGCAGGCAAGTTAAATTATCAAGTTAAAAATACACTACTAAGACTCTTAAAAATGACTATAAAATGATATAGATAAGTTTCTTATTTTTTTCCACTTTCATACACTGCCCAACTACTGTATTTTTAAACTCTGACAACTAAAAGTCTCAATCAAGGACCTGAAAGTCAAGCTGCCTCGTTTTCAGTACTTTTGACTCTGTGTAGTTCTTCTCCACCTCTGATTTCTGGCTCCAACATCAGCCACAGATAATGCCAGAAAATGCTGTTTGTTCCCCTCATCCCTTGAACATCTGTGCACAACCACACAATTTTTGGTAGGGAACATCTGAACAGTAGACAAATCACTTGGGATACTTTTATGGAGTTTGTGAAGATGTAAATTGTGAATTAGTTTCTTCATCTCCTGCTGCTCTGCTTCTGACTCACTGGCTGGGATTCATCTGGCCTAAATTAGGCTTCCTCCTGAGCTGGTGTGAGCATCTACTTATCCACCATTGACTTCTCTGACCATTCCACACTCCTACTGCCTATTAAGATGTCTAAAAACAGATGCTAAAGGTCTCTAGGTACACAGATTGCCCCTCCTGCACATCCATAGCATAGGTGCCTACGTTTTTATGACCTTTGCATGCCCTGCATTCTTAGATACCTAAATTCTACACGTAGTGTCTTTAAAACGCCAGCATCTAGCTCTCCTGAAGCAGTCTTCGTTAGTGAGAAGCTAATTAGTGATCCCATCTGTGTTTGTCCTGGCACAAGTGAAGGATGGAGCAAGAGCATAGTTTGTCACAATACACATTGTTTAGTATAAGGTGGTTGTTCAGGCAGACAGGGATTGATGGGGAAAGGCTTAGCTGGTATCCATAACTAGACTAGACAAGAGGTTAATGATAGTTGGAGAGGCTTTCAGGATGTGATTATTCAGGCTTGGTTTAGGCAGAGCCTGGACTAGGGAGGGAAAATAAATGGATGAGTTCTGGGGAAGCCTGAGACAGGACCTGAAAGAAAACTGAAAAATTTATACCAAGGCATGTGATCACAAGAGGTGGCATACAGAAGACATGGCTTAGGAGCAGATTATACTCCCAGACCCTCCTTCACTTTAGCTTCACAGACAAGGATGATCAGACCAAACATGAACACTACAAATAACTCTGAACATGTAGTGAACATCTCCCCTATCATGATACACAACTGGTATTTTTTGTCTTGTTCAGTGACTGTTCAGTGTATAACAAGGATATTCACTGCCAAGCAGTTCACAACCAGTAGGATCTTGGTAAGGTCATGGGGGAGGGCACAGCAAGCATTTAATTAGCTTCCATGCAGTTTCAAATCAGTCTGCACTTTCAATTTTTTCAATCAGCTGGTTTCCCCAAGGTGCTGAGATAGCAAATAGTCTGTACTTCAATATCCAAAATTTACCTCCTGATGAATTGAATGGCTATTTGCTGTTTGTTTCACCGGCATCTGTGCCAAGTTCTTGTGGCCTGTCCATGATGTGACTATTTGGTGCAGCCTGCCAACACTGTGAAGATGCATGGTTCCTTGATAAGCATGTGCTGGATAACTCCTCCGTGTCTCCTGGACACTGCACACCTGCTTTCCTGCTTTCCTTTCCTTCTCTGCCCAGGTAGACAACAGACACAGACCTCACAGATACCACATCTGGCTCCCATACACCCAAGCCTAACCGATAGCTCTCATCCTTAACCCTTCCATTATTTCTGCAGCAGGCTGCATCTAGCTTCCAAAACTGAAAAATGCCACAGGTGGGAGATCTTAAAAGGGGTGACCCTCAGTGGTGAGGCACTTGAAGCCAGCATATGGTAGGAAAGATGTCCAGGAGTGAGTGATGTTCCAAAAAGCAAAGACTTGGCAGCTGCAGAAAAAAGGAATCAGAGGATACATAGTCTTTTAGGACCCAAGGAATACAGAATCATATGAGATCTGTGGGACCTGCCTTCAGAACATGAATAAAGGCAGAAACAAGACTAGAAATAATAGCTTCTGTCTTACTTTTTTTTGATGCCNTAGATCTGGACACAACCACAGTTGTCATTCCCTGTACTAGTCTCAGGGGGTGGCTGCTGGGAAACTCTGCTCTTCCAAACAGTAGGCAGAACAGCTGTGTGACATGATTTAAGCTTTGTGCCTGAGCTCTTTGCCAGTGAGTAAAATGCACACATCATCCAGGGGTGTGGTTGCCCATGCAGTGCCAGCAGCATAAAGTTTTATCAGTAAGATGAAAAGAACCCACAGATTAGATAGCCCTGCTTTCTTACTTCCTCTTGTAAAGCATCCCACATGTGGAAGACCCCAGCATCAGAAAGCTCTCTGTGTTAGTGACAGCCATTCTTGAATATCTGATTAGCTTTCCTATTCATCTCTACCACCCTGTACAGGCTGGTCAGCAGTGAAGGTCTTTAAAACATTAATAATGGTGATTTTCATCTTTGCTTCCAGCTCTGTTTTATCCCTCTACTCCAATGCTGAAAGGCCAGGTCTGGACCTAGATCCTGCCTCTGAAAGAAGGAAGCTCTTTGGGGTTGCTGGCCAAGATAATGACGTGTGTCTGTTCCTCTCCCTCCTCTTCTGCCTGACCATATAACCCCTGCCCTTCTCCTTCTTCCATATAACTTCACTTTTTTCTAGATAACTGGTCTCCTGATAGTCCATGAATTCAGGGTGTCCCAACTGCAGGCAGATGACTATGTCGCTGGCTAGTCCCTGGTCTGAGGTTAAAGTATCTGAACAGGATGTGGGAAACTGTCCAACATGACATGAGAATTTGTCAGGCATGACAGGTAGCAGCGTAAGAAGCTGAAAAACTTACAGACGGTGCCATGAGAAGTGGCAGTATCTCATACGTAGTTGAGGGGAGGTTGGTTATATGACAAATGGCCCAACATCTTAGACAGTTGAAAAGGAGTATTCAGCTCTGGGGGGGAAGGGGGAGTGACCACGTTGTGCACAACCAACAGCACCTAGGTATATCAGTAAAAACAATTAGGGCTGAAATTACCTAAGTAACAGTAACAAAAATACCAAATTTGTGGATGGATGTAGTAAAAATGAAGCCAATAGGGAATACTAGATCAGGGTTGTTTATTTTGCAGGAGATGGGATGGAGAAAGGAAACTGAAGGGTGGTAAGAAGCAGAGTCAAGAAGTAGGAAAATGGATGGTACAGTGTGCAGGAGATGTGATCATTGTTACATGCCAGTTCCCAACATAGAGAGGGAAGTATAAGTAGTTGCATGCAGAGCTGAATAGTAATTCTAGGGAGATCTTATTGTGGCCTTTCAATACTCAAAGTGGGCTTATAAGAAAGATGGGGACAAACTTTTTAATAGGGCCTTGTCGTGGTTTCAGCTCAGCCGGTAACAAAGCACCACGAAGCCGCTCACTCACCCCCCACCCCTGCACCTGGCCACGTTGGGATGAGGAGAAAATCCAAAGGCAGGCTCGTGGGTCGAGACAAGGACTGGGAGGGATCACTCCCCACTTATGGTCACGGGCAGAAGACAGGCTCAACTTGGGGAAGAAACAAAATCAATTTCATTTACTACAAATCAAATCAAATCAAACACACAAGGGTATTGGGAAGGGAAACCAAACATCAGAAC
>VYZV01036442.1:179-40419 GCA_013401275.1 Pandion haliaetus | reverse complement strand
TGAACTTCCCTGGCGCGGGTCCTTTCCGCGGGCTGCTCTCCAGTCTCACACTGCTCCAGCGCGGTTTTTACCATGGAGTCACGGCCATCTTGGGGAGCCTCCGCTCCACCGCTCACCCCCATGGGCTGCAGGGGGACAGCCTGCCTTCTCACCACGGGCTGCAGAGCCATCAGCCTCCTCAGGTGCCCCCTCCTCCCCCTCCTTCTTCACTGACCTCGGTATCTGCAGAGGTGTTCCTCTCACGTTCCCACCCCCACACTGCCGGTTCCCCTTCTTCAATATGTTCTCCCAGAGGCGCTACCACCGTCACTCCCCTCCCAGAGGAGGGTCCGACATTTTGGCGCCAGGGGACCTTCTAGCAGCTTCTTAAAGGGGCCGCCTATGCAGCCCCCCTCCCCTGCCACCAAGGAAAACCGCGCCACACAAACCCATAACAGGCCTGTAGTGATAGAGCAATGGACAATGGTTTTAAACTAAAGGAGGGTAGATTTAGATTAGATACAAGGAAGAAATTTTTTACTATGAGGGTGGTGAAACACTGGAACAGGTTTCCCAGAGACGTGGTAGATACCCCATCCCTGGAAACATTCAAAGTCAGTTTGGATGGGCCTTTGAGTAACCTGATCTAGTTGCAGATGTCCCTGCACACTGCAGGAGGGCTGGACTAGTTGACCTTTAAAGGTCCCTTCCAACCCAAACCATTCTATGATTCTATTGTATGATTTTGGAGCAGATTCTGCCCAGACTATCTGGGCTGGTTCTTTGAGATCAAGATGCCAAACTGGAAGAGGCCTCTGCCACAGGAGTAGGCTGCCACTTGGACACAATGTTCTCTTTTTTGAGGTTTGGAGACATTGGACAAGACACAGTGCTTGGTCCTAGGAGACCTGTCTGAAATGGTGAGCCTAGTGCTTCAAGTTGGACTTGAACAAGTTCCTCATCTGCAGTTTGTGAAGAGCTGTCCTCAGCAGCCCATAGACTTAGTGAATACTTGGACTGTGGTAGTGATTGGCAGAGGAATAGAAGGATATGGAGAGGAAATACAATGAAGATGAGAAGCGGGGTGCATTACTGAGAAGGTGAAAAAAAAATTACTCTTTGAAATCTGTTTTTAATATGCTTCTGAGGATACCAATATATCCTATTGTAACTGCTGATACATGTACCAAGGCTTTTCTCCTGAGCTATGCCAGGAAATTAGGGGTCATTTGGGAAGCTATGGCCTGTTGTCATGGGGTCCCAGAAAGCCATTTCATCTTGCTTCTTCCTATTCTACTTCATCTTATACCAAGAAAAGTCTACCTCCATGGCTTAGGCATGCTATTCTTTCCAGGGACAGCTGGAGAACACAGACGACGTCATGGCCGAAAATTATCCCACTGTCCACAGCTGATTCTTGTCACATGAAATGCAGGTGTCTAGCTGGGCTCCAGTGTCTGACCGTGCTTCAGGTGCCTAACCTCTGGCAGATGGGTCCTAGCCTCTGAGGCCTGTTTAAAGATGCATTTCAAAGGCCTGTTTTTAGCTTGCCACTTAGATTAATTTAGGTAGTTTCATTGTCTATTGACGTTCAGTCTGAAAACAAGGCTAATTGATGTCTGACTAACAGTTGTTTCCAATTGTGGTCTCTATACTACATTAGCTATGTTTGGCTAAGTAGACCACATTGTTCAAAACCCAAAAATCTTTCCTACTGTTTCTTAAACAATTTAGGGTACTTGAAATGTCTCAATTTAAAAAAAGAAAGTACCAAACAAAGGGACCTGCTAATACAGATCGCTGTTGCTGACGGTTCTAAGTTTTTGCTACCAGCAAGGATTCACTTTTTGGAACTTCGTTCAAAGAAGCAAGACAAATACTCTGTTTACACAGTTTGTGATTTATGTTTGGTGCCATGGGCCTCCTTTCATTTCTCTATAGGCTTCTAAATCTTTTCAGAGAACTGCAGTTGTAAGCAGATGCTATTCCCCGATCCTAGCAGAGGATCACCGTTCAACAGTACAGTCCTACAGGGAAGTTTGATAAAGCAGGCTGTTAACATCATTTCTGCAGGTCACATCCTCTGTCTTATTTTTAGTCTTTTATAAAATATCACTTCCAAGTCATAGGAATGTTTTTGACATCAAGCTGAGTTTCGGCTGACTTTCTGAAGCAGTCAAGTTCAGCTCATTAACTGTGAGAGAAAGAGGCCCCTTAGAATAGCAATTCAATCTTCCAAAGGTCTTAACTGCTCTCTGAAATATCTCCACTCCACTAACTAGAGAAGGAGGGCAACCCTGGACATCGCAGCTGCCTAAGGTTAGGCCTACATTAGTGTCCAGGTTCTATTCAGAAGTGTGCTTTTAAGGCAAGTGTCTCTATCATGCCTACTTGCTGTGCTTCTGTTCATGAGCTGTGTCAGAGCACATGAACTGGATTTCATTCTGATTATACTGAGATGGAAGATGTTCTCCAGAAGTGCACATAATGTGCACCAGTTGCTGATAGTTGTTCGGTCCATGGGGCTGGCGTAGAGCCAAACTGAAGTACCCTCCCCCAAAAGATGTGTGGTGTGGACAGCAGGTGCTCTTGCACTGAATGTTTTGCTTTACAGATCCGCTTGTGTTGTGTTGCACTATCTGCTAGTATAGCCTAAGAGAGTGAGGAAGACACCCAGGACAGTGTGCCAGGAGGGTGCCAGAGCCAGCAGCTGGGTATATGATTCAACAGACATGCAAGGTTGAGTTTACACTGAAGGGCAAATATGATTTGCAACTAACTTGGCCAGGAGGTAGAGGTCCATGTCCCCTTTCCACTCTATGAAGACACCAGGCTGTGTAATGCCCAGCTGTTTTTCCTTTAGGTGCTCAAGGGGAAGGAACTTGTGTGCTACCAATAGCTTTCCTGATATACTTGACTGGGGCAGGGGCTGGTTTACCTCTGTGGAACTCTAGAATGGGGACTGACTTCAACAGATCNAAAAAAAAAAAAAAAAAAAAAAAAGAATATTTACCTTAACTTCCTCTGCTTCCTTTTTTAGGGAAAGATCTTTTTTGGAAAATCTCTCCCAAGTCCTTTATATCTGGGGGGAAATTAACATAGCATCTTCTTCCCTCTGGTCAGTGAAATTTCCTTAAGACCTTTCCTAGAGGAATCAAAAAATGCTAGCAGAGCAGGGTGCTTCAGGCGAACACTGAAAGCCTTTGTTGGGGTATTATAACTCTAGGGGGGAAATGACAGGAAACATTTTGTACTTTGAAGTAAAAAGAAGTAACAAACCTTATGATTAATGCAATGAAAGTGGATTTTAAAGCTCTGGATGGAATTTCTTACATGCATTTAGGGAAAAATAAAAGTTAAGTATATACATATGTTAATTGATCTGTATATGTATTCCAAACATTTTACAGAGAGGTAAAACCCTTTGAGCAAGGCTGAAGCTGAAACTGGGAAATTTTTTATCAGCTGCAAATTGGGAAAAACAGTTCAGCAATTTGTTCTTTGGGTGTTGGATTTCCTTGAACAGGAATCTCTGGACACCAGGAATCCCCTCACATTGCCTTCTACTGTCTCCCTTGTGAAAGGGCAACATACATACTAGAAGACAGAAGTAATAGGAGAAAACATAGGGAGGTGAAGACACTGCCCAAACATTTGTTTTGAAACACATTACACTTCAGTTTATTTCATTTAAATCTCAGAAGCCACTGCTCCCACAATAAAATAAACAAAAATAAATTTACTTTGGCTAAAAACCACCATGGATCTGGCTGTTTTACCAAATGGTTTTCACCTAAATGTGTGAGATCAATCTTTGGCTTGTGAGGATTTTTGAGTTTCTTAAAGACCAGCTTGTTCAACTGCTTCATGTCTTGCTGTGCTGATGATTTTAATATTTCAAGAGCAGATGTCAGGAGAAATGGTGAGCCTGCTAGTTCAGTAACAGGTAAGGGCATATTGTCACAATGGTCACTTTTGTGGCCTCCTTTTTTCAGCTAGCAAGCCATGCAGTGCTGACCTCTGTTTTAAATTTCTGCAGAATGCCTCCAAAACATATCTTCCCTACCTACCAAAATTTCATTTAAATGTTTTGTGCTTTCCAGCAAAAGATTAGTCTCTCTCTTTTTCATTAATAAATGTGGAGGAGCCAGAAAGCACTCTCAGAAAGCATCCAGGATTTCAAAGATGTCTGACACATTTCAGTCCACTTTCTGGAAATATGCTGACTACAGATAGAGGGGAAGAAAGAAGGGGCTAGTTAGGTGTGGGGGGCCAACATGTGGCAATCTCTATTGCTGGTACCTGCTTTTGGAGAATGAGTGTACTGTCTGCTCCTTTGCACAGTGATCAAACAGATCTGAACTAGAAAAACTGGGTCTGTAATTTGTGTTTAAAAATGGAGCTCATGTGATACCCTTGTTTAGATCCAGACTAGCTTCATTTTCAATCCACTTGTTGAATAAAATGAACTAAGAGGGCCTCCAGATTAGGAGAGCAAAGCAATAGTGATTAGTAAAAGGCAATGTAAGGCTGTGAAGATACCACAGGTCCAAACTCCTTCCAGAATGTTTTGGATCAAGAAATGCGTTTCTTCTCTGCTGGTGATATCTCAAAGATCCAAGAGGACACCACATATAAAGAAGCAACTAATGTAATTTTCAAATGCTGCTGTTGTTTCATGAGTGAGCTCTGGTCCCCAAGAATAGTAGACAGTTGTGAGAAATGTGTCATCAGGTAGCACATAATCTGAGATCCCCAGTCTTAGTATGCTAGTAGTGATGTCCTGGTCATCACTATTCCAGGAACTTTCACTCAGCAATGCAGTTTCTCTATTTGGACATAAATCTAGAAAGACTGAGCTGGGAGAATGGTTAGTAATAAGTGTCATGGGAGCTTTGAACAGATATTCACACTCTATTCCACACTTGAGAGACAATCACTTACACCTCAAAAGCAATGGAAAGAGGGAAGAAAAATGCACCTGGCTGACCTGTGGGAATTTAGCCCAAAAAGCTGTTTCACTATGTGAGATTAAGGTCATGTCAGATAAAAATGTACAGCAGCTACAGACGGCAGTGGGCTTTACACAGATGAACTCAGTGTTACTGCAACCACTAAAACCATTGCATCTTCCCATTCAAACTGGGGCATAAAGGACACATCAAAGAAAAATCCCCTTGGTCAGACTTCTTGAAAAGGCAATGTTGTCATTCACTTAAAAAAACAGGATATGAAGAGCAGAACGCCATCAGTCCTTTGGCCTCAGAAGGATGGAATGACCTCCATCAGATTCACTTGCATGCTGAAGGTAGGTATAAAGGTAGATTCGTAACACAATTAGACCCATTGCATCTAAGAAGATGCAATCCATGAAGGGCCCTTAAGAACAAAGCTGCTGCCTCTGATTCAAGAAGTCTCTAAAGGGCATGCCATCAAAAGCTGGGAGAGGGAAAAGGAAGCATCACCATACACCTTGATTTTACTTTTCCCTGTGAATCCGATACTGTCAACATCAGAGACTGGACTGACCTAGATAGCCCTTTCTGTCTGTCCAAATACTGACAAATGTTCCTGGGTCCTCAGGAAATGTCCATGCTGGGGGCTGAATATTACTTCATTCACCTGATCAATTTCCTCTCAATGGCATGTAGTGGACTGCACTAAGAGAGATGTTTTATTTGGGGCTTAAATCTGGATTTTATTGTCATTGGCAGAGTATCAGTTTAGTAACATTTCACCTCAGGTGAAAACGTGCTTACCTGTTTGGACCATTGTATTATTCATCTGGTTTTGGTTTTAGTATTCTTTCTGAAGCAACTGTTTTTTTCTTGGCAAGGTGACTTGGTCAATTTGAACAAGTTATTGGAGTGGTGAGGGTCCAGCCTGGCTAAACACCCTGCCCAGAATAATGTGTGGAGACACACAGATTCAGCCTTGCTCTTGACAGTCTGAGTCTCCCATTACAGTGCACTTGGGAAAGGGAAGAGTGGACATCAAACACTTCAATATAGATCACATTTTGCCAGTAGTTTATTTATTGCACTTCACTGGCTGGAATTCTCCATTTTTTAAGTAACCTTTCCTGCTAATGCTAGTTCTGTATCATTCAGTGCTATGGAAATTGTGTATTCTTTTCAAAAAAAATCGAAAACCTCCTCCCAAGTTCCAAGCTTGCTGTAGGCACTTAGGTCAGCTCTGCCAGGACAGAGTACATATGTCTGCATACTGCTAGAGGTGTTTCTCAGTGGTGCATGAATGTATTCTTGTGCACTGTGTAGTTTGGATAATAGCTCTGTTCCCATGCAGCTGGCTGTGGAACAGTATGCTGGGGCTGTGCTCCTGCAAGGAGGCATATAAGTCTGGAGGGTCTGCAGCTCCTCAGCAGCCATGGCCAGCCCTTTCAAAAGAATATAATTTATTTTAAATGTCCTCCTTTCATCCGCCCTTTTTACCCACCCCCAGAAACCTAGGTGATATGTCAATGGCACAAAGTGACCCTTGTGCTTCTTGTGCAGATTTTATCCAGGGAGACACACCAGGGAGCAGAGCATCACACATTGGCTACATGAGCCTTTAAATGATGGATTTTCTTAAGGAAATAAAATTAGACTCAAGGCTTACTAAACTGCTTGTCACCTTTTCCTTTGTAAGAAATCTTTCCATTGGTAGACAAAATGAACGAGACGGGTGAAAACCACAACCACTGCTGTTGGTTCTGTGCTGAAGAACAGAAACTAACCTCTCCACAAAGAAATCCCATCACAAGTATTTGAAACTTTCGAGTAAATTGAAAGCACTTCAAGCTATTTACAAAGCAGGAGATTCCTCTTGTTGTTTATCTGTGGTGTGCCTCCCTGGTGTGTTCTGTCTAAGCATGAATGCATCTGTTCACTTCTTTTCCAGCCTACATCCACAGCAGTCCCAGCGGAGTGGCTGGAAGAACTATTATGAGCAGCCAAGTCTGGAACTGTTTGGATTTATTGTCTTTTCTGGGTATATGGACGTTGGTGTCCAACAGATGGATTATGGCTGATTTCTTTAATTTGCTCCAGGTCGTGCAGACTCTGGGAGGGTTCAGCTGGAGCCATTGTTTGCCTGCCTGCTCCCTTCAGTAGTCCTTGATTTCTCAGCCCCTCAGGCCTTGGGTCCTGTTAGCTCAGCTAAGTGCAGGACCTGATGTGGGCAGATGAGATGATTTGAGAGCGGGAGAAAGCAACATGGCTGTGGAGGAATGCCCTGAGCACCTCACCTCCTCCTGGTTGGCGACTTCAGGGTGCCCAGCAGTGCAGTGCAGAGATCTGATGGTAGCCTATGGGCGCAGTGGATCATGAGACCCTCTGCGGATCATGAAACCCAGCTCTTTCTCTGTGCCATTTGTCACTTTGTGGAGCTAGTGTAAGAACACAACTTAATGAAAATCCATTCTGAAGGACTCTTGAATATTAGGAATCCATGATTTAAAACTTGAATGAAGGTATTGACTACAGTGTGTATGCTACTTGTATACAAATATAGGTAAAATATTGTGCACCTGCACTGGATGAATTACACGTGCTCTGTGAGCCCCAGCTCTCGTCGTGCTAATCGTGTCAGTGCTTGATAAAGTTAAAACTTGACTAGTTTTTCAATACCTGTCTTTGACTCTTCAAATCTCTTGTGCCTGATACATTTTCCATTAATATGCTAGACAAGAAAGCTTTACAGGACTAAACACTTGTAAACTAAAGGAACTAAGTATGGAAAACTCAAATATTAAATAAAAATAAATTTTAAATTGTGCAAAACAGTTTAATTCATGCTTTGTTAGATGAAGAATACACACGACAGAACTGGGAGCAGAAACAAAACCATGTGACAGTATGAGTATTGACTAGTTCTTGTGAATTATCTAAGTGAGATGCAAAGGTATTGAAAAGACCTATTCAAGAGCAGCTCATAAACCAAAAATGTGGCAAAACAGAATGAATACCTGTATATTATATCTGTTCAGTTTCTCTCAGCAAGATTCAAAATGAACA
The DNA here is from genome assembly GCA_013401275.1 of Pandion haliaetus. Lineage (NCBI taxonomy): Eukaryota > Metazoa > Chordata > Aves > Accipitriformes > Pandionidae > Pandion > Pandion haliaetus. The sequence continues at coordinate 32,422 of VYZV01036442.1, read as the reverse complement.
TTAGAAAAATTAAAACCCATCAAAGACTGTAGAGCAAAAGTGCATATGAAGCCATCCAAAAACGATTTTTAGTTACTGTTGCACAGATTCCTTTCTAGTAAATGTCCCACTTATATTTTAAAAGCCCTCAGGATTTGCCTTTTGGGACTGAATTTGATTTCCCAGGGTGACAACACTTTTCCAGATACATAAGCTGTCAGTTTACAGAGAGTTGAATCTGAATCATATGTAACATAGTAACTACAAGGATTTGGCCTGATTTTTGTCTTTACAAAGTTGGAATTGCAATTTCAAACAGGGAAAAGAAACATTTCAGACTTCACTTCCGCAGTGTGAAAGCAGGGTTGTTTTCCGAGGCAGTTCCTGTGGAAGGAAATAATATTATTGCAGCTTCCATCCAGCTAAATGTCCCCTTTGTTGATCAGCACAGAGCTTACAAGGGCATTTCTGAGTCCTCTGAGTGATAATGCCATATTTCAGTCAACCAGAGGAAGAAGGAGATGGCTATTTACCCTGGAAAATGCTACATGAGTGTGTGCTGGGTGGTGATGCCCAGTGGGCCCACCGTGTTCCCGGTTTGTTCAGTGGTGCACAGACTGTGCTGTAGTCCTGTCCTCTTGGGTTCATTGCCCACAGTCAAGGGGTTACTCTACAGAAGAACCCTGGAGGTATCTAGGGTTTCTGGACATCTGAAATTTCAGACAGAAGTTCAGGCTCTGCTCAGGGCGAAGAAAAAAAAATTATTCCAGGCGAAAAAAGAGAACCTAATGAAGGAAGCTTGATCCTGCTGAGTGTCCATTCCACATCGCTGATTATGTGGGACTGTGCAGCAAAAGAGTGTATGCAGTGGCAGATCCAATGGCTTTTAGCTGGTGAAGGCTGCTGTGCACGTGCAGTGCATTTCCCTTTGTGATGTATTGTGGTGCTGGGCTTTGTACTAGCATGGGCACTGTCCATGCCTAGTTCAAGAGGGAAGTAAGACTCAGATTTTACTAAGAGTTATAAAACTCCAGTGGAGATAGACGCTACTGTCCCCAAGGTAATAGCCACCCCTGAGTGTATGAGCTCTTTATCCAGAGCACCCATCTCCTTTAGTGTTTATAGCCACACTTAGCACTTGTGCAATGATACATCATTGTTCACTGTTCCTCATGTGCAATGACACAGGCTTGTTCAGTGTTCCTGACATTAATTAGGTACAACTCATGCCGAAAAAGTAGACTGGACTGGCCAACTCTTCATAATTATTTCTGTTCCATAATTTCATTGGAGCTGTGGGGTTTGAACAGCTCTATATGCTATTGCATCCCAGTACAACAAAAAGGAATGGCTGGGTTTTTTTGCAAAAATAGAATAGTATGATTACATTTAATGTAAACATGTAGGAATATATTCAGATGTCCCTTCTAGTCATCAGAGAAGGTGTTCCTGCAGATAGACTTCATCTATCTTCACCTTCTGTGGGAGGAGTCCAGGGATATTATCTAGATTAAAATAATGTTTCATGACTTCCTTCTGTAGCCCATGTAAGACTGTTAGGATCTGGGAAGATTTGGGATGGGTGTTTGAATATCAATTACTGGTGCCAAAATCTTGCCAGATGTTATTGTTTGTTCCAAGTTTCAACAGCAAAAAGTTCATGGGATCAACTGATTTAAGGTTTTAGCCACTTCTAGAAAAGGAAGTAGAAACTACGTGTTGTCCAGTCTGGTACATGGTCTAATAAAAAAAACAAGGGGGGGGTTACAGTGGGGAATAGTCAAATCCAACTTCTGTCCTTGAAATCCAGAATTACCATCTGGAAACTATATCTTTTAACTCCTAGGAATGTCCTTTCATAGTCTGTCCTTAAAGTGATGTGCACTGTCTTCCGTGCACTGCTACAGAGATACCAATGTAATAAAACCCAGCAGGGTGACTTCAAGCATACTTGTGATGCCACTGGAACCTATAATTCATCCTTGTAGGTTATTCTTAAATGGGCTTTTAAAGATAATTGACAAGGTGCTTTACAAAACTACACACTGAAATCATCCCATTCAGGGGTGCCTGTACAGAATATATGGAGGTACGCACGCACGTCGAAGCAGCAGGAGATCACTGTAGTAGCAGTAGCAGCAGCAATAAGTTGGCACTCAGCAGCTAACAGGAAAGTAAACTAAGTCAGGAATTAGGTCCAGAATGCAAACACAGAAAGAATTTCACATACTGTGCCATCAGCATGCAAGTTTCCAGAAGCTCTTCCAACCCCATACTATCCTTCCTCTCTGCTTTTTCTCAGCCCCCATCCCTCTTTCTGTGTTGATGTTCAGAGGGAACTTTGCCATTTCATTTGACCATACCATTCATTAAAAATGAAAAAAATGAATAGAAAAAATATATTAAAAATCAGCGGGGATAAATCCCATATGCCTCATTGCCTACTACAGTACAAAATGTACTCCTGTATGTACAGTAGAGCACTGCATTAAAGCAGAAGGAAAAATCTTGTATAACCTTGGTGTAACAAAACTATCTGTATATTAAAAACAAGCCCTTATTTATTAAGACCCCCAAATCCCAACATCCATTTAAAAACTGGGCCTCTTTCAAAGTCTCTGAGTCATCATGAAGAACATGATTCATTCAGTAACCCCAGCTCACCATGGCTCTCTTAGGAGTAAGAACAGATTCAGTTTTAAGCTTCCTCTGGCAATTCAAAAACCAGTATCTGGCTACCAATCTCTGTTTCTAATCTTAAAGAGAATTACATCCTGTTGCTGGTTCTGCATTCTTATCCTAAAAATGAGCCTCGCTCTTTCTTCTGAGTAATTTGGAGTATAATCTGCTTAAATGCCTTTTAAGGAGCCATGAAATTCTATTTTCCACGTCAGCCATAGCTATTTTGAGGACTTGCCTTTCCAGGAGAGGGAATTTCACAAATATTAGTCCTTTCATAGAGCTAGGAACTGGTGCTGTCCAGCTGTGATCTCCTGGCCCCAGCCTGAAAACATGCTGTTATATAAAACCTCTGTTAACCAGAGACTGAAAAGATGCCTGCGTCATGGAACGCATTTGTTCCAGGAGTACTCACTAAACACAGGCGTTTAATGAATTTCTTTTTGATAGCATTAGGCCCACTCTATTGATCAACCTCTTGTGTCTGTTCGGAAGGAGCAAACAAAGCAAAAGTGCTAGGACCTGTGTTTCACTCTGTGCTTGAATGTACATATGGCATTATTTTCCAGCCAGTAGTACAGTAAGGATTTGTGCCTCCCCAGTTTAGGCAGCGCTTTCTGATGACTGCTTGCTCAGGAAACCTAGCCACCATTCAGCTGTATACATTTATTCTGATACTTAGCAGCAGCACTCCATACCTTTTGCATTCAATAATACATGCTGAGATTTTCATTGTGTTTTTCTTATTGCTTTGCATTTTATGATGCACTGTATGGTGCTCTTAAAAAAAATGCATTAAGTCCCCTTGATACGCACCCAAAGGAAGCATCTGACTTTTTCCCCAAACCATCATGTGAGGTATTCTGCTTTAAGCATCAGCAAAAAGACTCCAAACCTCTTCTCCTTTTCTTTTGGGAACTTTCCAGATAGTTTGCCCTTTTAAAAATGAAATAAAATTACAAATTGTCCAGACACTTTACTGAGATCACTCATTTCACACAGGTTATTAAATAATGACTTACAGACTCTACAAATAAAAGCTGAATTTGTTAAGTTTTATATTCAAGGCTGACAGTTTGATTCACGATGAATTTGTTTGCTTTTCCCTATGTGTAATTTTGTGAGGGGTTTTTTTTTGGTCTGTACAAGGAGATGCATGCATTCTTCTTCTTGCTCAGTTTATTTGATTACCGTGGCCCTCCCAAATTATGCTGAATTATTTAGGAGCTGATCTTGCTTTGCTTATGCAAATAAATTCTTGACATATTATACCACGCATCTGATTTTTTAATTTATTTTAGATAGTCACCCTCACCAGCAGTTTACAGCCTGTGGTCTGAAAGCCTTGGGAATGCCTGCACTGTTTTTAGGTGGTCTGCAAAAGCATAATTAAGCATGTGTTTGGGAGGCTTAAATTTTCTGAGCAGGAGTCTGCCCCTTGATTTAAAATTTTTAAGGCCCAAAATTAAAAAAAAATGCATTGCAATCACTGCCTTACAATAAATCATATTAATTAGTTCCCATGCTTTCATTGTGGAACTAAGTAAATAGTGAATTAAGTATTTTTGTTTATGTGTTGATGTGGCTATTTATAGGAATAATAGGGCTGTCTATAGTTACATCTTAAGAGAAAACAGTCACTAGAATACTTATAGAAAAATGAACAGCAGTACACAAAGACGATGAAACTCAGTAAGTCGTTAATTTTCAAAGTATCAGTAAATGTTCTTCCTATTGTGGGAAAGCCTGAATAGAGAATTGATTTCAGAAGCATCTTAGAAATGAGATGTCCCTAAATAATTACTTCTTTGAAACTAAATACTTTTCTAACAAATCAGAACTGAAAAGGAAAAACAAAAGACCTTAAATCTTCCTGATATATGTCTCAGACAGCTCTGCTTTCTGAAATACTACTATTTTAATTGTTTCTCTGTTCCTTCAATGAACTTCTTCACTAAGTGAGTAAATTGATTTGGAATACTTGTGAAATGAAAGAATCACAAGGGCTGACAGCAAAATTTAAAGTAATGGAAAGGGATTTTTAAGCTGTTTAAAATGCTTTAAGTTTTTGGCTTAACCCGCTTAGTTTCAATGAGCAATGTTAGAACAGGGACATTTTTACTAAAAGTTAGTCAACCTTGACCTCTTTTGGAGATGTGAAATTTGCTATCCAGGATGATAAAATTATGCACATATACACATGCAGGCACATATACATAAATTCAAGCAAAAAGAAAAATCAGGGTTTTTTTAAGTAAGTTATAACTTGACATTTCAAAGCAAAAGAAAGCAAGTATTGACATTGTGACCCTGTGAAAGTCTGTTGTTCCTTTCTGTGGGATGAGGATATCATCCTACATTTTCTTGAAGGCTGCTTAAGTCTACATGTAACACAATTGATGTATCTTCTCACAGGGCTGTCCGCTACTTGATATGATTTATCTGATCGCTTAGGATGAGTGTAAAGATAAAAACTAAAACTTACTGATACAACTAAAGGAAAACTTCTGTCTGGCAGTGAAATATATCATTATCAAATACTCCAGGATGAGCCACCTTGGAACACAGATATCTGCAGGAAGTATATATTGCTACTTTGTCACTACCTAAAGGTTGAGAAATTTGATCTTGAGAAATTAGTCAAAGGTGATGCTGCTCATCTTTGGAAAATATGCTTTCACTATGCTGGAAGACCATTTTACACACCAGTGGTAATCACTCTGGCTCCAGCTAAGGTGCATCCATGTACTCAATGGTGACACAATTACAACGCTTTATGAAATCAGTAGATTGCTTGTACAAGGCTGTTTCAACCCAGTAATGAACTGGTAATCTGGAAGTATCAAAATAATAGGTCTAAAGGACTTCACTGTCTGAAAACAAAATTATTTCTTGTTTTTTAAAGCAGCTCAGTAAGGTCCAATCTTAGGCCCGTTGCTGAGGTATCCTCTTTGGGGACCGGCAAAGTGAGGAAACCTGACCTGCAGCTAAGGTTTGACTGAAATGAGAATTTGTTACTCATGGATTTCATCCTCTGTGTTGCATGAAATAGCCTCATGCTAGGCTGAAAGCCAAAACAGCTTCTTGTTTAAATTCCTTGCCGGCTAGTGCACCCCAGGACTGAATCTCTGGCAGTCCTCAGGCTGGGATCCAAGAGTAAGAGAAATGAGTCCTTAAGCCCACAGCTTGAGATGTCCTCACCTAAAGGGTTTGACCCTGCTTCCCCCAGCTATGCCGCTCACCGTTGCCAGGGATGACAGCAGCCAGCAGCAATGACCCTGGTCCCCTCGTGGAGGGATGCAAGGGCTGGGGAGGTCGGTAGCCTGAGCGCCAGCTGCCACTGTGGGCAGCAAGCCTCTCATGCACCGAGGGTTTCGGGAAGTTCAGAGTGTGTCTGGGTGTGCTCTTGTTGAGGTGGTGAGGATGCAGAGGGGATCTCTTGAGCTGTGTCCTCTGTGCCAGGGATAACGCACTGACCTAATCATGGGCAATGGTAAAAATCACACTCATTTTCCTGAAACTAGGATTTCACCAGAAATCCCTAGAAAAGAATTTGCTGGCAACCTATTTCCAGACAGCTCAGAGACCCGAATACATAAACCAACAGAAATTTTTCATGTTAGCATACCATTCACTAAACCATAATTTGGGGCCCCTGTTCATTTCTGTGTGAACCACCGGCATGGGATTCGTCATGTCATTTTAGACTAGAGACCTGCAAGTTTCAAGATATACTTAGTCACCTACGTAGAAATCAGTGGATGTTTCTGGAGGGTGGTTTTCTCTAATTTTTTTTAAGGAGGTATGAATATTCTCTCAGACTAATGGAGTCCATGTAAAACACTACTTCATGGCATGTATGTGAGGTTTTGGCTATAAGAAACATTAGAAATAAATGCAGCTGGGTTTCTTAATACTGAGGTTGTAGGATCCTCCCATATGAGATACCAAACGATACTGACAGACGGCTCCAGTCATTCACTACTGACTTGAATAAATAATTGCAAAACACATGCTGTAAATTGTGTCCAAGTCGCACTACTTCTAAGAAACATTTGGATGCCCATCTTAGTTTTTTTTATTTTTGCATATTTTTAAAGATGACATAATTTCGTCTTTGTTTCCATTATGTAGCTGTGAAAATGAAACAAAACAAGCTTAGAACCTGCTGTCTGCTTTCCTGTCTGACAGCTGCTTTTAGATACAAGCAGGCATTCATTCTTCCCTGCCAGGGTTGCCAGCTCCTTCTAACTGCTCTTTCAGCAGCAGCTCTGAATAACCACCTCCTGATTGTGTTTGTATGGTGCTAACCATCCTCACCGTGAGCTGATTCAGTGGCCCTGCATACTTCTCTCTCTCTCATACAGTGTTGAGAAAAATATCCGCTTAAAGCATTGAAGAAAACGTGCAGATGGATGCTGTTTGCTACCTCCTTTCAAAAGCTGCTAATGAATATATACATATGCCTTCGCCTTCACATTCAGACTGTCACTCACCTCCTTGGGTCAGGGAGTGTGAGATGGGAACTACACGTGCTGCTTTGCAGATCTGCTGGTGTAACAGGAGCTCTTGCTTGGGGCCACTGAGCAGTATCTGTAACAGAAATGTTAAATAAGCCCACGCACCTAATTTTCCCCAAATGAGAATGGCTTGTTTCATTCAAGCTCATGCCCATTGGCTTCCATGTGACCAGAGTACTCATCATCCTGAAAGCTATGCCTGTTAGCTGTAATGAAGGGGTATTTCTTGCTTGTTAAAAGTACACAAGGTTACAGCTCATCAACATAGCATCAATAGAAGTGTGTGAAATGAGACAACATTATGACAATAGTTTTTCTCTTAGTTTGTGAAGGAGCACTAATTAGAGAGGATTTTCAGACATCAGACTGGGAAGCGTTTGCTTTGTGAAACAAAGATCCTCAGGATCAAAGCTGAGTCATAACATTTCTGTGGGCCTGAAATTTGTTTTTCTTAATGGAAACTGTGTAATGCAGTTTAGAGCAGGGATCTTGTTGAGCTCCCTACACTTGAGGCTGGCAAACAGCAAACACGAGGAATTACGCAAGCCACAGTGAAAGCTTAAAATGATACTATGCCTGTGGAATTTGAGTCTTAAAATTTCCAGTTCAAAATCTCCTCTTTGGAAGGAGACCTTGCAGTAATGAATGAAGACACATTTAATCATAAATGTACAAGGGAGCCTTTGCAAGGATCCAGTGAAAGCTGAAGGAGCTGAAGGGAAATCAGCTCGAGGAGGCTACACAGTATCTTGGGAGGATGGCACCATCCCTGTGAGAGGGCCACATCCTGATGCTGTCATGATGAGCAGCTCCCTGTGCCACTCATACCTCCCTGATGAGGTGAATGGAACTATTCACTGAGCAAAAAGCTGATTGGCACAAGAATGCTGGTGGAAGGACTAAAACTTCATAGCAACAGGACTGAGAGCTCTATTTTGGGGGATGTACGTGGTATATGTGACCCTTGCATTGTCCATTAGGAGTACATTTCACTCCTTCATGGTTGAAGAGTAATCCAGACACACTCATGACTCATTGCAGGCAAGAGCAAAAGAAAAAAAAATTGCAGATGAAGCTGATAATTATGAATCATCCAGTGACTTGTAGCACTCAGATATTTTAAAATAATCAGCCAGACTATTCATTTTTACTTAACCTCAAAACTTCATGGCTAGTGTAGCAGAGACACTCTTAAGCAATGAAAGGGAGCCTTACAAAGTAAAATGTGCAAAGGGAAAAATATTTTTCACAGCTGAGGACAAGATTGTTTTCCATAATCAGAAATAATCAGATTAGCGGAGAGGCTTTGAGACTTGCATATTTTCTAGAGCAGGACATGCCATGCACTAAGTGCTTATATACGGAATTGCTGTGGAGGGGTACTTTTCCAGCTAGCATTGTATATACGAGGATTGGCTTCCCTCTCTAAGTAGCCAGGTCTCTGTGCCTCAGTGTTTGACTCTTCAAGGGATCATATGTTACCCCATATATTTCAGGCAATAACTCCCCACCAGGTTAGGCGGTCTGATTTCTCACAGTTTAATGGAAAAGGAAAAAAAACTTCCTTATCCTCCATGTTCAGTTTTTTTCCTTAATCCTTGGTACACCGAGGTTTCCCAAAGAGTCACAGCTTACGTTTATCACTGCTAGAAGAGAGACGTCCTCAAGCTTTACATGTTTCCCTGCTCTGCAGCATTGCATCTATACTGTAATCACGAAGGAAAGCCTGGAGCTAAGCAACAAATATTTATGCTGTTATAAGAGCAGGATCTGGTGATAGAAGGGCCTTTCCAGAAAAGGCTTGAGGTTCCTGTGTCTGTCTGATGTCAGCCATGTGACTGCAGACAGATATGAGTGCTTGTCCCATCAGCACTCTAGTTCCCAGCCTATGGGCTGGTGGGACAAAGCTGCACAAATAAGCATGATTCAAGGTAACTGGATAGCAAAGTTAAGCTCACTAACAGGTCTACTGATGATACTTATCTAAAGGCTGAAGGAAAGAGATGCACTTAAACTAAAAAAAAAAAAAAAAAAGATCAAATTATTTTTTTGTGTTGCTCCTTGAATTTATTCTTTCTGCTTGGCTCCTGTCAAACTAAATTAGCCAAGCAACTTTTCATAGAATCATAGAATACCAGGTTGGAAGGCACCTTAAGGATCATCTGGTCCAACCTTTTTTGGCAAAAGCACTGTCTAGACAAGATCGCCCAGCACCCTGTCCAGCTGAATCTTAAAAGTATCCAATGTTGGGGAATCCATCACTTCTCTGGGGAGATCATTTCAATGTCTGACTGCTCTCATTGTGAAAAATTTTCCTCTTGTGCCCAATTGGAATCTCCTCGGGAGTAACTTGTACCCATCACCCCTCGTCTTTTCCATATGACTCCTTCTAAAAAGGGAGTCTCCATCTTCTTATTAGCCACCCTTTAAATACTGGAACATGATGATAAGGTCTCCCCTAAGCCTTCTCTTCTCCAGGCTGAACAAACCCAGTTCTCCCAGCCTTTCCTCATAGGACAGGCTTCCCAGTCCTTTGATGATCTTTGTGGCCCTTCTCTAGACCCTCTCCAGCCTGTCCACATCTTCTTTTGCATGGCAAGGACAAAAACAGAACACAGTATTCCAGGTGTGGCCTGACAAGAGCTGAGTAGAGTGGGATAATGACTTCTTCATCTCTGCTGGTGATGCCCTTGTTGATGCAACCCAGCATCCTGCTGCTGGCTTTCTTTGCCACAACAGCATGCTGTTCATTCATATTGAGCTTGTTGTCCACCAGGACCCCAGCTCCCTTTCCACAGGGAGATCCCAGCCTGTGCTGTGCTCCTGGATTATGTTTTCCCAGATGCAAGACCATACACAGGTCCTTTCTGAACTTCATAAGGTTCTTGTTAGCCCACTCTTCCAGCCTATCTAGGTCTTTCTGCAGGGTGGCTCTCCCTTCCGAAGTATCCACTTCCCCACTCAGTTAGGTGTCATCAGGGTATGCTTGATCCCATCATCCAGATCATTTTTGAGGATATTAAAGAGCATTGGGCCCAATATTGATCCCTGGGGGACCCCACTTGTGACAGGTTGCCAGCTGGAAAAGGAGCTATTTACCACCACCCTCTGGGTGCGGCCTGTCAGCCAGTTCGCCACCCACCACACAGACCACTTGTCTAGGCCATAACACATCAGTTTCTCTAGGAGGAGGCTGTGGGAAACCATACTGAAACCCTTAGAGAAATGCAGGCAGACAATGTCCATGGCTCGCCCCACATCAACTGAGCAGGTGACCTTTGTCATAGAAGGCAATCAGGTTTGTCAAGCACAATTTGCACTTGGTGAATCTGTGCTGGCTTTTCTCAATCAAGTGCTTCATTTGACTTGTGATAGCCCCCAGCAGGATGCATTCCATAACTTTCTGTAAGTATGATATAAGCAGTATACAGGCAAGAAAGAAGGACAGAAGTTTGTTATTGTATGCTCAATTAAATAAGCTTAAATACATTACCACAGAGAGTAATATTAAGACCCCCAAAGATCTCAGGTGTTAAGAAATTAGTTGCAGTTGGCTAGGTGAGTTCCTGCTGACTTCAGGGGCTGTTGGATCAGATCTATTGAATACCAAACTCCAAATATAGCTAAGCAAGAAAGAAAATGAAGGGAAGCTACTTTTCACAGCATGATCTATGCTCTGGTACATATGAATTACTAGAATAATTAGAATAAATCAGAAACTAGTGCAGAGGAGCAGTGAGACCACAAGCAAGTGCATAGACAGCCTTTATGAAGGCTTGATGCAGTGTCAGACCTTCCCACATTTAGTCAGTCCTGTGGACTGTGTCTGGGGTGGATGGGACTCCAGGCTGCTCTTCTGCCATTCTACTTAATAAAATCACCCATTTAACAGGAAAATATGTTTTGTCAAGCTTTAACCTTAGGTTTCCATCAAAAAGGTAACAGACCTTTCCATACAGAAGGAAAAGCCATTACTCAGATGAATTCTTTAAACTAATTTTCAAGGAAAAATGATAATTTTAACACAATATTGAATATAAGAAAAAGTACTCAGCAGTACATGAACAGTCTCAGAAAAGGCTCACATATTTTTATAGTCTTAAGTCTCACTAAACATGTTCTTCCAAAAATTTACAAAAGCCTTGCCTGTATTTGTGTCACTAACAGACCTCTTTAAACTCAGAAATCTTTAAAAAAAAAAATTAAGTATTGTCGTGTTAAATTAAAAAGTACTGTTTTAATAAAACTAAGTACAAATATCAGTGGACTTAAAGAAAGAGCAATTTAAAAAAATCAACCACAGTTTACCACCTCTGAGAGATTAATTCATTCTAATTAACAGAATGATTTCCAGCAAATAGTACCTGAAAAAGTAGAGAGAAATTTCTCTCTGAAATGTTTGATTTTGATCTTAAAGAAAAAAATAATTCAAAATTTAGGAAATTACTATTCAAAAACACTTAAAATCCCCAAATAGATGAATATATTTCCATCAGGACAAAATAAATGGATCCAGCCCCAAATTGAGTCGATTCTTATCTTGCTGTCTGCCACCCAGGGGTGTGACGTGGCTGTAAGGGTATGCACTGTCCTTGTGAGAGCATGGGGTTGAGCTCAAGGGGAAGGAGGGAATGATCAACTTTGGTACCTGGCCTGAGGCCTGAAGGGAGAAATGTGAGTGGCCAAAGCTGATTACGAGGGAGATCAGATATTTTCATGTCAGTGATTTCATGACGGAGAATGTCACATTAGGTTTTCTTTGTGGGAATGCCAGCTTTGCCTTCCTTACCTTCCGTTGCCTTCATTCTCTGCACCCCCAAAACGAGCTCAGGAATGTCTATGTGCATCTCTGTTCACTGGAGCTACCCACAAGCTCAGAAAAGTAGTAAACCAGGTGTTTCCTAGCCCATTCTCCAGCTACGGATACACTGACTTGCAGCACATAGTGCCTCTCAACTGTCTTGGTTCTGGCTTAACCCACATGGTAATTCATGGGAACCACATTATCAAACTCCCTCTTTGGTGACAAAGCCCCACCAGGGAGCTGTGGCCAAGAAGACTGCGCTTCCTTGCAGCATGTGTCTACATACACAGAGCAGTAGGATGCATCAGAGCTATGTTTGCCTGGAGGGACAGCAGGAGAGCATTAAAATGGATTGAATCGTACTCAAAGCAAGCCAACACCAGCGCACGCAAAGAATAACTGAAGGGTTTTATTACTATAAAATGATGAAGCAAAATATTTTGGATCAGAGGTATTTAGAGCTTCTGTTCTGTGAAAAGTTTAAATATTTAGACTTTTGGTCTCAGTTTCAAAAATGAAATATTGAAGTCATGCCTACCACCAATATTTTACCAGCTAAGCACAATAAAACTAAGACATTCAACCTGTTTTCCACTTTTTCTTTCCCCTTTTTCCCTTGTTAACCTTTAGAAAAGTTAGTGTGGCAAAGGGAAAAATGAAAGAAAAATATGACAGATTATTGTTTTGGGGTGGGCAGTGAGGGAAACTAATACATGACATTATTCATTCTACTTTATTTTATAGCAAAGAAAAGGTCATAAAAGGATAGAAAAAAGCAGGAAAACTGGAAAAATCCGAAGAAAGTTTGCAAAGTAGGACTTCATAGCTCGGGGGACCTATTTTTTGGTTAACCTTTAAAACAAAAATTCAACCAGCTCAAATGCTATCCTTCTCTGTTAAGATACTTGACTGAATGATTCCCCTAAATTTAGGTACCTCAATAACTTAACTGTTTTCCTCAGAGATCTTGGGCACTCAAGAAGTTACACTTGCAGGTTTTAGTGTATTTCTGAAAATCAGAAAATATTATTAACTTGGTGCATAGTGGTAAGGACCTTTTAAAAAATAATGTTGGACTCTGGCTAGCTGCATTTTGAAGCAAGCTGAAGTGAAGCAAAGGTTTAAAAAAATCAAAGCACTTATACAAAGTTATTGTACAAGAGTAATTCTCCTATAAAATGAAGGAAATCTTCACCTTGAGGAATGGTATAGTATCACCCTATTTTATTTCTTCATAAACAATTTTCATCTTTATCATATGCCCACCATCATCAGATACGTTACTTATATGTACGTAACACATACGTGACTTTTAGAACAGCCTAACAAGCAGGATCCATGAAGCAGTCTGCTTCACAGCCAAGGTTTGTCACCTTCCTCAGCCTGCTTTAGGCCCTCCTGCAGTTTTATATATAATCTCCTTTCTATTATAATAGAATATCCTGCATACCCTCCATAAACAAGGTGCTGGGTTTGTGTGAGTGACTTTTCGGGGCACTGCTTCTCAATTTTGTAGGCGTGTTAAGCTTAGCCCTTAAACCATGATCATACATGGGAAAATAAGGATATGTATGTCAAATCACGAAAAAGGACTACCTAGCCTCCAATAACCGGTCTGGGCAATCCTGTCAATCCACCATCCTTCCCTCACAAGGGCCAATAGTTGAAACCTGTGAAAAATTACCAGGACAGCATATTTCTGTCATCTGCAGTCTGAGGGATTCCTAAGCTGAGAGTATGAAGTCTTTTCATTTAACACCCTTAATGTATTTTCTTTCCATCAGTTTAACCAGACATCTGCCTGAAATGTTTCCCTGTTAACATTTACCAGTTACAATGTCCTGTGAAAAAAGAGTGGTTTTTTTCTTTTTAACTGTCTTATCTGTCTTGCCTATTGGATCTCTTAGTGAAAAATATGCATATTGCTAGTGTGTACTCTATCAGAGGTTGTTACTGTGGAAATAACATCCTGTGGGGTCAATAAAGAAGATAAAAGAAGAAATATGAGGAAACTAGTGAAGTAGCAGTTTTTCTAGAAAATACATGAATTCATATGCACTCATGATCAGGAGTATAGTATTTTTAATCCTGGAGTTTTCTTCCTGTCTCTTCCTTCACTTTTGTTTCCAATCCCATAACTTACTTTTAGGTAAGTTTTTTGTTTTGTTTCAATAAAACAACAGTACTGCACTGATAAGCTCATTTTTCAACCAGATGTTTTTGTTTCTCTAATGTTTGATCTAGGTAATTGCATTTGCAACTGAAAAGGTGTAAATTTTTTTTGTCTTTTTTTTTTTTTTTTATGATGCAATTTATCTTGATCATTTTCAAGGCCAAGAGATGCACTTGCCACCAGAAGGGTCCAATTTCAGAAGGCTGGTCGAGACATGGGCCAGTTTCTGCCTCTGGGTAGGTCCTGCTTGTTCCTGAGGGCCCAGCCTGCCCTGCTCTTGTCCCCCTCCTGCCTCCATCCATGGAGCTCACATGCCATCACCAGTGCTGCTGTTGCACAAGTGCTGGGGTAATGAGCCCCTGGACCTCTTTTGCAAGGGGCAAGCATGTCCCTGTCCCAGGCTGCCTGCCCCAGGCTCCCAGCCATCCTGACCGGGTGTGGAGCCAGCTACTTGTGGCCAGCTCTGGCAGGCAAGAGAAAGTGTTTGGCTCTTTGGATCCTGTTTGCTGTTCAAGCATCTTTTTCCAAGAAGGATGCCGAGGTAAGTAGCAACATTGTGCAAGATGCCTGTGGGAAAGGGTTTCTAAAAAGGACAGCTTCAAAGCTTCAGCTTTGCAAACATCCGAGTCTCTTTAAGGACAGTGAAACATCCTTTTCTTCCCTCTTAACCTTATGGTAAACCAAAGTGAGGAAAACTATTTATGTGAAACCTTGTCTTTATCTGGTTGTATTTCAAATTTGAACAACAGTAGTAGCAATTCAAATAGATTGTGGAAGACATTCGGGAGATCAATGCAAGAGGGTGGCTGCCATACAAGGGTTAGGTGAGCGCTGAATAATTCCTTCTTCTTGGCCAAAGAAATATCCCTTTCTGTAAACCTGTGATGTTCCACAAAATGCTTGCAAATGACACTATGTAAGAGCTTGTGTTAAACGGGGCTGTTCTGCCCCTGAGATGATATCAAATACTTCAGCTCAACTATTACTTGTCTAACATTTCCTGGGTAGTAAAGTATTCAGCAACAAGAGAACAGTGCTGTCAAGACATCTGTCTTCTTTATGCCTCTGCAGAGCTGGTGGCACCTCTGTTACGTGTAGTTTCACAAGCCTATAGCAAATCTTTCTGTCCCTTGTTGAATATTTCACAGCTGTAGCACTCTTTTTTAAATCTATTTTTGACTTATCTCTCTCACAGTTTCCTGTCTATCTTCTTGCTCTGTGAACTCCATGACCTGAATATTGTCAAAAGCAAGGATTTCCATCATGTTTCATGTATTCATTCTAACTGATCTTAATAGTGTCGAATCTCTACAGGACTTTCTACAGAACTGAACCCATTTTGCATGCCACATCCTGCTTGGTTTTTATTCCAAGAGAAAGGTGAAGAGTGTAGCTAAAAATTTTATCATCAGAGTTGCCAGCTCTGAAATTGAGCATGTTAAAATGACTCAGTCGGAGAGATTCATCTGAAAAATGGGCAACCCTGTAAGCATTGAACAAGACTTGAGCAGCACAGAAAATTGGAGACTCTCTGAAGCTAATTACATTGCAAAATGATATTCCATCAGGTTTTGGCATTTTTTTCCCCTGCCTTATATTTGGCTTTTTTATATGATTTAAATGATAGCTTGGTCACATGATCAAACACTGAGAATATTTCCCTTAGTAGTACAGTGCAGCTGCAAAAGCTGTTTCTTGACTCCAGTAATACTAATACAGTAAGAAAATTTAAGGCTGACAGCCAGGAATAATATGTATTTTGTATTAAATTATGGTATAATAGCTACATATTAGACAACAATAAACAAAGAAGGTATTTTGAAAAGACAGAGATTTTCATTGTAACACCTTTGTATATCCTGTTGTCTGCACCATAAAATAAAGCAGTAACAGAACAAATAGTTATATCTGCTCAGTATGGTCTGTGATTAAAGAAAACAGCTAGAAATTATAGGTTAGTAATTGCAGTCTGTGGTCTCATTTCTGCCACAGTGTTTGTACCTGGCTTCCAACTTGTTTTAAAATAAATGTAAGGACCTTTTATATTCTCATGGACTGCTGTTTTGGATCCTTCTGTGTTTTACCTTGAACAAAACCGACAGCAGAGTGTTACTTGTGGATAGATAATTACCTATGTTTATTGCTTTTATCCTACTCCCTTACTCTTGTATATCTTCCCTTAAAAAGCATTCTGGATTTCGAGATACAGGTGTATGGTTCACTCCTGTCCAGCTTAATAAATTGCTTTGAACACTTATTATTTATAACCAAAGTTTTAAAGATTGGATTTGTTAATTTCCTAGAGATTGCTGAGCAGAATGATCAATTACACAATTAAGGTTCTACTTCACATGTTGTTGCCTAATCTCAGCTTCTGATTATTCTGAGCCTGCAAGAAGTGCTAACACACTCTTCTGTTGCTCAGTTTGGCCACTAAAAACAGGAAAAAAGTCACATATAAAAAATAATTAATGTTATTTCTAGTAAAAAAGCAAAAAAAGAATGTACAAGACTTGTCCAAAGTCCACATGGATCTGACAAAAAAAGAAGATTACATTGGAATAGGGGATTTCCCACAGTACCAAAGAGATTTTCTCCCATGGTTGAGTTGAATACCATGAAAGTAAGTATGAATTTATGGGCCTCATGAAAACTCTGAATCACTGTATCTTGTCTTATCTGGGTAACACCACAGTCTATGCAAGGAATGTTTCTTAACACCACTACTAGCAGCAGTGAAAAAGCTGTGGAAATGGAATATACTTTAAAGTTTGCCCATTACCTATAACAAATTTCGACTCCTTCCTGACCATGACCATGACTGAAGCTATAGCTATGACTGACTTTTCCACTTTGAGAAATCAGGTGCAGAGAAATAGAATAATTAATCTAGCCTCATCTAAGCAAGCTGGTATCAAAGAGAGGTAGAACAGGGGGTCAAAGTTGCCCCCAGTCTCCCGCATTACCCATAGACACAGAGTGCATGGAGAGATCAGTTACAGCAGATGCATTTGTGGGAAGATTAATGACTCTGCAGGCTGATTGGTGTTACAGCAAGGTTAAAAAAATAAAAAATAATTAAAAAAAAAAGGCTATGGCTGTATTAGATTGGAAAGAAAGTCACCCCTCATAAAGCTGGGGTTACTTCTAGTTGACAGATACAACATGCTTCAAAAATCCCGAGGAAAGCAAGCTGTCTTATCCTATTCTGTGTGACACACTGGTGCTACTGGAAGTGGCAACTGGGTCTGTCCTGGTGACCTGAGCTGAACAAGAGTATTGATATATTGGAGGGGATTCTGCAAAGAGACATGAGCCTAATACATGATTAATTAATGCCTTCTGTAGTTCAATTAGTTAATTTTTTTAAAGTGAATAGGTCAAGGAAGAGGAATGTGATAAGAGAAGGAAATATATAAGAAAGTGGCTGGAAGCTGCAGTAAGAGCATACCCCCATTTCTTATGTTGGAGCTACTTACTGAAAGGAATAGATGGTTCCCCAAGACATACGACCCTGTTCAAATACAGAGAAAAGACTCAAAACAATTCCTTCTTCAGAGAAATCTTACAGCCGGTGTTATGAAGGACTAGAGCAGCAGCACACCTTCTGGTAAAACTGGATTTCATTGGAAAGTATGATTTTGTCAAGAACATCAAAGCATTTCAACTCTGGAAGGTCTAGGTCTGACTGGAGCCAGGGCTTCTGGGATGTCAGGCAGGAGTTCGGTTAAATCAAATAGCAGGGAAACTGAACAGAGTGGTAGTCCCACCAAGTAGCTGCTGCATCTGCTAAGTACATATTATTTTAGAAATGCTCTCTGATGGCTTTTCCAAAATAGAATTTTTCAGAAGTTCCAGGATTTTCTATCTCTCTTAATTTAGTTAAGTCTGGTTAAATGTGAAAGAAGCTATTCCCTTCCAGACCAGTCTGTGACATGTTATTCTCTCTGTGTGCTACTGCTGCTCCTGTCTTTTCTTCTTCATCTGTATCTACTGAGTAGTAGTTTTTGATATTTCAGAATTTAACTGTCCCAGAAAGAGGTGAAGGCACAAATCTCCGTAAAGGGAAATCATGTTTTCAGGAATACAGACAATGAAATAGAAGAAGTATGCGGGGCACGGGGATGTAAAAAGAAACACAGGGAAGGAGAAGGGGAAGGGGAAGAACCTCCCCAAAATAAGTGCTTCTATAGTCTTCCAGAGAAATTACCTGTCATCAGATTATATGCCTTAAATATTAGGAAAATTGTTCATCTGCTTTTTGTGATGTCATATCCAGATTTTGAATGGAAGCCATATTTCAACCCCAACTTTCAAGATATTAGCATCATTTTCAAATAATACAGTTTAAATAACAGAAGACAGTTTCCCCTGACTTTCTACTGTAAGGAATTAAATGTACAATACCTTATGGTTTTGGTTTGGCAAGTTTCCTAGTGCTTCGCTGGCATTCATGTGGAATGCATTTTATTTGAGCCATGGATTAAGAGCGGTGTAGCTGACAATGCTGTGCACATTTTATTGCAATGTATCTGTTGGAAACTACTCTGAAAATTTTTCAATTGTCATCAAGCAAATAAAACTTCTGTACCTAGATGAATTGGTCTTAAAATGTTCCCTATAACATGAAATTATGTAGATAGGATTTCATTTTTAAAACAGATTCAGGAGTCTGGCAAGTTTGCTTCCAAATATATCTTCACTTCATTAAAAGTATGTAAAGTCACACAAATAGAAGCAAGGAAGAGACAGAAGGGAGGAGTATGAAAAGAAGTATCAGTAAAGGAGAACAATAGAAGTTTTCATTTCATCTTCTCACTGCTTCCTTTCTCTTCCTTCCTCACTTGTTATCTTTTGGCTAGGAGGAAGCAGGACAAAAAGCAGGTTCATAATCCTGGTTGTTAGGAGAGAAGACTTTGGCCTGTTCAGGGATCTGCTTGGAGGAATCCCATGGGATATGGCCCTGGAGAGAAGAGCTGGTTGATTTTTAAAGATTGTCTCCTCTAAGTTCAGGAGTCCTATCCCAAAAAACAGGTGGGAGGAGGCCTGCATGGATGAACAAGGAGCTCTTGACTAAGGTTAAATGTGTGAAGAAAGTATACAATGGCAGAAGAGACTCAGGAGGAATATAAAGGCTGTCTGATCATGCTGGGATGGAGTTAGGAAATCCCAGTCCACCTGCAATAGTATCTGGCAAGGGGTGTGAGAGGCAACAAGAAGGGCTTCTACAGGTGTATCAGCAGTAAAAGGAAGATCAGAGGCAACACGGACCTGCTGATGGATGGGGCAGGGTGACAAAGGACACACGGAAAGCTGAAGTACTTGATGTCCTCTTCACCTTGGTCTTTACTGATACAACTTACACTCAGCAATTGCACATCCATGTGGAAAAGTCTGGAGCAAGGAAGACTAGCCTGAGGAGGAGGAGATCATGTTAGGGAACATTTACAAGTGGACATACATAAATCCATGGGACCTGATAGGATGCACACATGAGTGCTGAGGGAGCTGGCCAAGGTCACTGCAAGACCAGTGTCAACTATTTCTGAAAAGCTATGACAATTAGGGAAGGTCCATCTTAAAGAAGGGCAAGAAGGAGGATCCAGTGAACTACTGCTCAGCCTCACCTCAATCCCTGAGAAGAAGATGGGGCAAATAATCCTAGAAACTATTTCCAGACACATGAAGGACAAGAATGTGGCTGTCAGCAGTCCACATGGATTCGTGAAGTACAAGAGAGACATGGAGCTACAGGAGGGAGTCCAGTGAAGGACTGTGAAGATGATGAAGGGATTGAGGCACCTCACATACAGGGGGAGGCTGAGCAAGCTGGAACTGTTCAACCTGGAGAAGAGAAGTTGTCTAAATACTTGATGGGGGGAAAAAGAAGGGCGAGCCAGACTCTTCTCAGTGGCATCCCGTGGCAGCACAAGAGACAGTGAGCACAAGTTGAAACACAGGTAATGGCATCTGAATGCCAGAAAACATCTTTTTACTGTGAAGGTGGTCGAACACTGAAACAGGTTTCCCAGAGAGTTTGATGAGTCTCCATCCATAGGGATATTCAAAACCTGACTGGACATGGTCACGAGCAACCAGCTCTACCCTGCTTGAGCAAGACCTGGACTAAACGTTCTTCTTGGTGCCTTCTGTGATTCTGTAATTCTGTGATTCTTACCTTTCTCCTTTTTCTTTCTTTGTTGTTTTTGTTCATACTGCCTTTTACATATCATACATAACTGTATTTATTTTTCTAGACTGTTGTATGCTCCTCTTTCTACTTTTTTTTTTTTTTTTTTTAGAATTTTGTACTTTTGCATGTCCTTGGGAAAGAAAACAATATCATTTCACTCTGGCCTTTCTCCTCACTCTCCATTCCAGTCCATATATATACCTGCAGCCTTTTCTTGTCTGTTAATAGTCTTTGCAAATCTGTCAAGTCAAATTACAGAGCAATACGTGATATTTTGCAATCTGAATTCTTAGTTATCTGCATTTTTCCTCAGTTCATGAGTTCAGCAATACCAGCCTTTGCCACAATTCTTCTAGATCTGTAGTCAACTTAAATAAAGTTTCCAGTAAAGGCATTGATTTTAAACAGGTGGCTTGAAATATCTCTTTAAATTCAAAAGCTGAAGACAGTAAAGAGAAGAAAATAAAATCAATGCTTTAGAGCTAATGTTATAAAAATCAACTTATAGAGTGTTAAGATTTTTAGTAATTGTTTTTCCATTAGCTACAAACTTGAGCTGTCTCAGCCTCTGGGCTGTTTTAAAGTCTTCACAATAAAGCTCATTCTGCTCTCGGTGGACCTGGAAGCTTCATTGAATTTGTCTTGCAGTTTGATAGCTAAACATTTTAGGAGCATATCCTTTGACTGTAACTAACATGCTATGGTGTACTCTTCATAACATTTATTTAGCACAGCAATACTTCATATGGACTGCACAGCATTCCAAATAGTCCACATTCAGTTTTCAGTTCCCACAGTGTGAATCTGTTACAATCCCTTAGAGTATAATCTCCAATTTCTGTTAGCGTTTATCTACACACAGAAAGCAGGATTATATAGGCATAGTGAGAACTGGAATCCGAAAGTTTAAAAAAATTTGATCTGCTCTAATAAAATATTGATTATTTTTCTATGAATGGACATTAGAAAGTTAGAATAACAAAGCTGTTTATATTGGGAGAATTAAACCACTTCTGATTTGACAAAGTGACAAAAGATCTTTTAAATAGTATGTTTTCCCTTGTAGCTTTTATTGCTGACAGACCTGGATTTTAGTCTGACATTACTCAGTTTTGCCAGTAGAATTTCTGGTTTGGCACATTATGAACATGTAACTTTGCCTCTGTGTTTGAAGTCTTCAGGTCTGCATGTTTCACTTGGAGTGCTGCAAATCAGGAGCACCTTCACAGAATGATGCAGACCTATACCAGATTTGAAATAATGACAAAGATCTTGATATCTTCAGCATGGTTTATGTGGGGGCACACAAAAAGTTTATTTCAAGAAACTTCCAAATGTTGTAATCAATGGGCTTTATGAGTCAATAAATAAATAATGGGTCAAGGCCATCCTAGAGTCCAAATTACCAAAAGAAGCTGATGATTGTTGACGTTAATATGAACTACAGGTCTAGCCTACACTTAGATTTTACCAAGATTTCTAAGCTGATTTCCTTATTCCTTGTCTAAGTTAATGTAGCTTCTGTTTTTACTCATTGAACCCTCTTACACATCCTGGCTGATAGACTGGAGAACTCACAATTATCAAACTTAACTTTTCTTGTACCTTGCTTATACTGTTTCTTGGACCCGCATAAAGTGGTTTCTTGGACTCTTTCAGTGGAAGGTATTATTACAGTCTTTTAGTTGCTCTGCTGATTTTCCTTTGAGTCCTCTCCCATTCATCACCACTTTGATTGTCAATGAGATGTTGCTAGCAGTCACGCAGCCTCTGAACGCCCAGTGCAGGGGAGATACAGCAGCCCTGCTCCAACTCAGAAGCAGGACCCGTCAGAATCTCTCATAGAACTCAGTGATTTCCTCCTTCCTTTTAGCCCAAGTGTTTCATAGACAGCTGAGGATGAGCTGACTGTCCTATGGACCCAATGTTATTTTCAGAATTACTGTTTCCTATGTTGAAAGGTTCACTTGCATTGTGGTTTTCTGTATATATCCCTTTATTTGTGCTTTTCTTAAAATATACAGCATTTATATTCCATGTCGCAAGCAATCCCACTCGTTCTGCACTGAAGGCCTCTTCTTTTAATTGATTACCATTCTGCTAATCATTATGTCCTTACAAAAAATATCAGAAAAGTACTCATCATTTCAAAACCTGTATTCTGGGGGTTCCCACTGGAAACAAACACCCTCAATTATTCATTTCTGCTCTTCAATATATTTTGACATGGTTCAACAAGCCAATCAGTATTTTATTTTTGTATTCTTTCTTCTGTCTTCAACAAATAAATTTTGTGATTAAAAAAATACACAACAATCCATTAATACTATAACTACACTAAGCTAACCATCTGAGTGAATCAAAAGTATAGCAACTTTATCTAACACTCTCCCTGTAGTCTTATATTAATTAGCATGAGCTCTTTTCCCCTAATTTAAAATTTTGATAAATAAAACCTTCCTCATGCATTTTTTTTATGCAACTGATGACAGGGTATATTATCTCCCAGCTGTTCTGGAATTTACCCAGCAAGTTTATTGAAAATCAGCATTCCTGGTCCTCAATCAGCAGTCAGCTCTTTTAAAACTCTAGGATACAAAGTTACGACATCTACTAACTTAAAAACATGGATTTAGAAACTGGTCTTTAACTTTTCTCTTTCTCCACCCACCCCACCCCTCCCCTTACTATGGTGTGACATATTCTACCATTTTTCTGTAGCAATGGATGAATATCACTCTGTTGGCTATTCCTCTAATGTAATATTATAAAGAGCAGTAGGTGATACAAAGAAGAAGAGTTACCAGGCACAGAGTGCTCTGCTATCCAAAACCCTCGTGCTTTAACAGGTTGGGGTGTCTGCTCTATCCCACACAGGGTGCTCACTCATGCCGTAGCTTCTAAGTTTTGCACAGAAAGATGCAGCATATTTGTCTCATTATTACCTCTAAACAGCAGACTCATTTAATTACATGCATCAAGTACTGTACCAAAATGAAATCCTCCAACCACAACCCCCTAGGGCTAAATATGATCATCTAATGCATAACCCTCAGTTATAGGTACTGAGATGAAAGCATGTTGCCTTGTAAGTGCCTAACAATTATGCTCCATATTAATTACTTTTTTTTTTTAATTTGGAAGAATTAACTGAATCATACTCAACCAAATTAGATTAGAAGTCCTCTCTTGTGCTGTGTTATCAGCTGTCACCGAGCCCAGAATCATTTCCCAGCATGAGCCTGCTAATGATAACTTTCTTCAACAAGCCATAGGTCTTGCCTTTGCTGAGAATATATCATCTGGTTTATTTAGACCTTAATTACTCACCATGAATTCAGGTACAAAAGACCGACTTATTTTGTTTGCTATGTTTTCAGAGTTATTGCTGTGAGAGGCTATAGCAGCTGCTTCTTCTTTTGTGTAGCAGTAGCAAGCCTCTAAGGCTCTGGCTTTGCTGCATGGCACAGGCAGGCAGTAACTTTTTGTCCTATTTAACTGGCCTGTTGAGTCTTTTTCTCGACAACTAAGTTCCTCAGCTGGCTTTTAAAATCTGGTAAGAACATAATTGCTTTAGCCCTACAGTATAGGATAAAATTAGCAACTGTTTACCCTTGTTCATTCATAAATATTTATAACTATGGCTACATTATTCCTTTCTGTGCTATTTTCTTACAAATTCTCAAGGATTTTAATGGGATAAGACTCAAAAAAAGTTTAGGAGCAAATCTTTAAATGTTTGTATCCCAGCTTTCCTCAGAACAAAGTTGTGCCTTAGGCCTAATCTGTGTATCTTTAATACTCCTATTTCCTCAGTACCTGCAATACGGTATCTTAGCAGAATGATAGCAAAGAAGTAGAAATAGAAGCCCTAACAATCTTCACTGACTTTCTCCATACGCTGAGATATTGATGATGAGTGGGACAGGACAAAAAGGTTTAATGCTAACTTCATTTAAGGAGTAATTAAAAGTAGGCCTATGTCCTGCTAGACTCTGTGCAAGCTGATCGCCGGAGGCTCCTTGTCTCAAAAGGCTTACAAAGCAAAGCAAACCAAAGCAAACCAGAAAATAAAGAAAGGATGAAGAACATGGTATGGCAGAGGAGCAGCCAGCAGTTTGTCAGACGTTTTCTTGGTAGAGCACAAGCTAAAGGGGTGAGGAGGGAGGAAAGGGGACACTGATGGGGCAGAGGCAGGGAGAAATGAGCAGGGACGGGTTGAGCACGTGGTGCAGACGGGGTTATGGTTTGGTTTCCTTGTCAGACTATGCAAGAGCAGGCTGAGAAAACTGGGGCCACTTCTTGGCATTGGCCATGAAAGCTCTGTAGTAGAACTCATTCACGCCTGCCAAGGGATGGGAGGTAGGGCGAGGAAGTTGGGGGTAGCAGCAGTAACCTTCACGCACAAAACCCACC
Source organism: Pandion haliaetus (assembly GCA_013401275.1). NCBI lineage: Eukaryota > Metazoa > Chordata > Aves > Accipitriformes > Pandionidae > Pandion > Pandion haliaetus. The sequence goes on along the minus strand of VYZV01036442.1, from coordinate 7,658 downwards.
AGGTGCGCCTGTTCTTGCTGGTCTAACACTGAGTACTTCAGCCCCCTCTTCTCCCTGCGGGGCTGTGCATGGCCGTACCCCCTGCAAACAAGGAAGCAGACCCAGCACTTTCTGTTTAGGAAAGGTTAGGGTTGCATAATAGCTTAGCCCGCACTTAAGAACCAGGTTACAAGATAGTGTCAGCTTTCAGCTCATGGTGTTTTGGTCTCGCAGGCTTGAAAAACTAGTACAGCTTGAAATACTGTTGTCTGAGTGATCTTCCAAAGGAGGATATCCATGTGCAGGGAACATTTTGTTATTGTTTTTTGCTTTTAAATACACTTTACTTTTCATTCATTTGCAATTGCTTTTTCAGCATCATGTAAACAAATCAGAGTAATTGTGTCCCAACAGCAACAATGTAAGCCTACCTGCACTAACATCTGATATTTCTCACAGGACAGCCCCTCTCATCGGTTTTACTACGTGGGGAGGACAGGCCCTGCCTGAGTCAAAGGTCTTCTTCACTTGCGTCATATCCATCTTAAAGGTGGCACCAACCCATCTATTGATCATGGTAGGTGTGCTGTGAACAAAGCTTTTGGGGGGAGTAAAAACTCCCAAGGTGAGAAAGATACTATGGATACATACAACTTTTTCCCTAGATACTTTTCAAAGCAATAAAAAGACATGCAATGAAACAAGTTCTGAGATTCCTGTTCCTAATTCCTATCTGGCTTCACTCTGTTTCTCCCCTATTTTGTTCAGTCTAACAACAAGTGCTGTTAGCATTCAGTTTTTTCTTGGAGTGTATAGATTGCATTGTAAGGAAACATAGGCTTCGTACAAAGCTGATTCAAAGCTTTGAATTAGCACAGTGCAAGAAAGTTTACAGAAAATTACTCTTCTGTAAGCCCCAAGTCTCCATTCACAGAAATGTGCAGTTGTGTCTTTCAATTTTGAGGAACTCGCTGCAAAATTCTAGGTTGTTTTTTGTGTGTCTGGGATTTTTTGGATGAAAAGAGACATCTTAAATGTTTGATAACAAAAATGTTGGGGACTGGAAGGCGATGGTTAGTTCTGTTTTCCAATGAAATGAAAGTACAAAATCCATTTGTAAGCATTGCTGAACCAATGGCAATTGTAGATCTGTTAGAAACAAACAAGAAACCCTGTGGATGCAACCGCAGCTCTCTGCACACCTTGAAATCTAGCATGGCATGACTTGCTTATCAGAGATCATTGGTTTTGAAGGACCCAGCTCATGCAGGCTGGTTCAATCACATTCAGGAGTACTCGTCACTTAACAGCAAATTCTAGAAATGGACAAATATTCTTCATGAAGTTATGACACACTTAGTTCATTTATAGTATATTTTAAGTCTGATTGCAGCTTGTCTTGAGCAGCAAAGCTATTAGAGTAGTTAAAAACAATTGCTTGAACAAGCCAACACTTGCTAATATATAAACATTAATAGCTCATTAATAAGCTATGTTATGATCCGCCTTGGCACATGATGAAGGATATGAAAGGAACTTGATGCCTTATCCATTGAGCAGTCCAGATGCAAATTCTTTTGGTCAGAAGTAAACAATGAGGACAAAAATACTCTCTCAAGTATCTATGATATATTAGCTGCATTTTGTTTTGTTGGAACATTACAACTATTTAATTCAAGAATCTTTTCTTTATATTCCTTGACATGAAAGGAATAGGGGGAGGCCAAGCTGTATTTCCTTCTGTGATCATTCAGGTCCAGCTGCTGTTGAGATGGAGGAGTGCTCATTTCCACTGGTGCCAGCAGTGTGAGCACTATTAAAACTGGAGCTTCCTGATAGTTTGAAAAAGTGCTAAGTGATCACTACTGGCCAAGTGAAAATTTGACCAAGAATGACAGCTTTCAGGGGACACATTACTTTTATGACATTTTACATGAGAGATGTCCCAAGTTCTTCATTGGTCATGAAGCATGCAGTGACAAGTCAGACCCATTCAGCTCACACATCCTTGACCAGACTGCTTTATATGAAAGCCTGGCTGCTTTCTATGGTTATTAATTTTTAATGCTACAAATGTTCTGTTCCCATTTCCATAACTTACACAAGCTATGACGGTCTCATATATAACAGGATGAGCATCTGTCAGGGCAGTTGCTTTCATATATTGCTCAGCATTAAAGCACACAGACTACATCCCCTGTGTAGTTTTGTCCCTAGGATGAAGAATGTTTGTGTTGCGGCTGAATTTATGCAAGTGATCCTACATGTCTTTAGTGTTTTCCCTTTCCTCAGAGCATCCTGGCAACAGTCTCAGAGTCATATTTCCTTATCTGTCTCAGAAAACTATTGGGTCCTTTTTTAAATTACTTCTGTGGAAATCCTCATGGTGAGATCTAAAGGGAAACTATTTTCCAATGGTATATAGTTTCCTTAATTGTGCAAAATCTTCTAAGAAGATTCAAGTCACCATAGCATGCTAACCTTATTGCAGGTGTGTATGGTTTCCCTGTTCCTTATAATACATTTGGTGAGGACAGTAGCATTTTGAGGTTTTCTTGGCATTTCCACAGAACATAACTTTTTTTTTTTTAAATGCATATGTGTGCAGGGAAAGTTCACATTTCATTTCAGACATGAATTTAGGAGATTCTTTTACTGTTATTTCCTTATTTAACATTTTTCTACACCTGTCAGTAATGGCAGGGTGCAGCCTGAGATCTGAATATGTAAATTGCATCATCAGGAACAATGCATAACAAAACATCGGTTTAAGACATACTGCTTTTTTAAAACAGGTTGAATCCAAGATTTTGTTTATCTGCCAAAATTTTCTGAAGTGAAAATACTGTACCTTGCTAAAACCTTTGACTATTTTTACTGGGTTAAGCATTTTTTTTTTTTTCTGACATGTTCCTAGGCACCTAAGCTGCCGTGTGGTTTATGCTACAAAAAGGTAGTCCCTAATACAGCTGTTCTTTAGATGTACTTAATCCACAGAAGGAGGAAATGCTACATTGTAGATTTTCCATTAGGACATCCCCTTGTACTGTATGAAGGAACAAGATGGTGTACTGGCTAGAGATAAGACCTTGGGGGCTGGAAGGCTTGAATTATTGTCCTGGCCATGCCTGCCTGCAAGGTTTCAGTCCTCCATGCCTCAGCTTTGTCATCTGGAAAAAGGGACTAACGTTACAAATGTCTTCTGTAAAACAAACAAGCAAACAAAGAACCTCTTTGAGTTCTCCTGGTGAGAACATGGCTACACAGAGGGAGTTTTATTATTATCAGCGTTATCAGCTGGGCTCCACAATTGTACAAATCCTGCAGTAATCACTTCCTTCCTTGTTTTTATTTCAGGAGAGGCTGAGGCTGTTTAAAATGCCAATGATATGCAGACGATACGCCTGCATTCTTGTTTGTCTAGAAGGCCATGTTTCTCACATTAAAATTTATGAAACAAAATTCCAAATAATCATGTTGGCAGAGTGGATTTTGTGGGGCACCAGCATGGAATGCACAGTACTCCATTATCCAGCCCTTGGATTTGCATTCCTCTGCCATACCCAGCTTCAAAGAAGACACTTCCTTTCATTTTGCTCTTTGCAGAAATTATAATTGATAAATCCACTTAGAAAACAACTGCCCCTTGGGCACCCAAAGGATGTTATGGTTATTTAAAAACTTATATTAAAATATATATATTTATTTTTTGGGTGGTATTATTGGCTAGTCTGTTTATCTTCTTTGTAAAACCCTCTCCCTTTTCTGGACCAAATATATGAATTTGATAAGGAACAGCTGCTATTCAGTCTTCTGGAGTTTTATAACATGTTATCAAACCCTTTGAACACAGCTGGTAAACAGACGCTCATCAGAGCATGCATGCCAGCAGCCTTTTGTGTTGAAAAGGTAAGATGATCATTTGGGGGAAATTCTGTTAAAGCAGTACAGATACTGCATCAGAAGACTTATATGCAGGGTCTGTATGTTCTGCACATAGGAGGTTCAACCAGAGGTTGATATTCACATCTTAGATGGGAGATCTGAAATAGAATTGAAGTCAACTTCCGCAAAGGGATTTACCTGGAATTACTGACTTTAGCAATAAGTCTTTGAACAAGTTTTCTCAGTGAACTCTCTTTTTAAGATGCATTTGGAAAAGGCCATGGTGTACTGCCAGGATATTGCTATGTAAGCATGGAGGTATTCTGTGATGGCCCTGAAACCCTGAGTACTCAGTGGAGGTGGTCACTTGACAGAGGTGTTAATCTTGGTTTATATTGTTGCCTATCCCCTGTGGCTTTGTGCTTACATGAAAGTATGCCTGCAAAGTGGATAACACTGACATCCCAAGTCGGCTTCTGGAAATATGGTAGCTATTTTCTAAGCAGAGCAGAGATGTATTGAATACACTGCTGAAAATGGGTGGCAGCTTTGCTTTGCCTAAGAGTTCCCCTGCTCACAGACCACTGAGAAACTGCAGTTTCACTGGCAGCTGCTAAAACTGTTTCCAACAGAAACGGTGTGGCTGTCCTTCATGGCCAAAAAGTGGAAACAGCAGGGTGCTCTGGCAAGCTCCTTGAGCAAACTGTGCTTTCTCATGGTCACCACCCAAAAGCATGAGACTCACAGTGTTGGGAGCATTGACAACACTCTCAACCTGAAGCTGTGCAGACTCTTTAGCTTAAGTAAATATACCCCAGAGGTCTATTGCATTTAATGCCTGTGAGAAAAAAAAAAACATGCTGCTGCTGCTCTGTTGCAAACGTTATGTGACAACGCTGCTGAATGACTTAAGCAATGACATGAATCCTCTACCACATTTTCCAAGGTGGTAAACCAGAGAGGAAGGTGAGCATCATTTAAGATGGGTTGTTGGAACATCTGGTTTTCATAGAGATAAAAATAGTTGCTATCAGATGACTGTTTGGTAAGCTACATGATATTATTTTGCTCCCAGCTGATCATCAGCCATATCAAAATGTCTGCAGTCACCGCTGGCATCAGGCTCTCATCTTCAAAGGCAAGAGCTGGAGTGGAAAGCTTGGTGTATGAAATACATGGAAAGAGCCAGTAGAACATACCTTTTGTGTATTGGCCTGTTCGGGCTACTGTTCTATGTATTTGGGTACATAATTCAGACTGCTCAGCCAACTCCACATTACAAGATGGTAAATGTAGTCTATTGCTCTCGGCCCTTGGGACACAGCAAACTGCAACTGCTGTGAAGCAGTACCTTATAGAAGCAGAGTGTAAGCTTCTTTTTGAATGGATACATAACTGTTTTGGGCTACTTCGTATGTGGGTTGATGTTGACTGAAACAAAAGATTTTACTTATTTTCTCAGTAAGAGATTCAAATTCTCTACACAGTTAGCAGATTTCCTGATTTATTTTAATTTTTCAGAAACTGGAAATAAATTGTCCATTTACTGCTTGAAAAGCTTACTGCTAAGAAGTCTGCAGCATGCAAGAAAAATATAGGGAAAGCTGCAATAACCTACAAAAAATTCTTTTGGGTCATATTTGAGTCATATTGACTCAAGTCAGACTCACTCATGATCAAAAACTAAAATCTGGTGAGTGATCCAGTTGTTGGAATGTACTTTGCTTTCAAAGGAAAGGTTAAAGATCTTAACAGGCAGTAATGTCCCTGCACATTAAGATGCTGGAAAATCATTAATGATAGTAAACGGAAAATTTTTCAGCTTGTCCCACCACATCAGTCTAATCTCCTAAGAAGCAGAAGCAAAGCAAGAAACTTGTTTTGGGTAAGCTCAGAGAAGCAATTACTTACTGCTGTGAACTATGGACAAAGAAATAAAAAATCAGCAGAGGAAATGGTAAACAGTAGTAAACTGTAAACCCAATAGTGGGCACAGTAGGAGGAAAATTATGAAGCACTTAGCAAATTAAAGAAAGAAACCAAATACAACTTAGATAATATATCATGCTGAGTGTATAACAGCAATAACATCTTCCTTTGTCCAGCTGACAACATTATACCGAACATAAGGCAAGCAAAGCCTTCTTCTATCTAAATATGAATTGCTCATTGTTCTTGTAAATGAACAATAGCTATAACCAGATTGAGGAGGGCTATCAATGCAGTGTCAGACCATGATCACATTTACTGAAGGATGAATAAGCCCCTCAGAAGAGTTATACACATTTAGTAACAATGGAAACACTACACTAGAATAAATTACTTACAGAAATCTATGAAGCCCATAAGGGCTATATTTTTGCCAGTTTGTATGTGAGGGCAATCAGTTAGGGCCTGCAGCCAGCTGGGGATTTTTCCTTTGGCTTAAAATGTAACTAAGAGCCAACAATACATTGCATTTGTGTATGGAAAAGGCTTAGATATGTTCCAGGGTTCTGTATGGTTAAAATGTGTGTCTTGTCAAATTAATTCAGCTATAAGCATACTGCAAGTAACATGCAAATTTCCTCCTTGTTTGCTGAGTTACTTAATCTCTTTTTTCTTTTAAACTTATACTTGGTCTGATTTAGTGCATTTCTTTCACCAATGGATAAAGACAATTATTTCTGTTTGCCATCTAAAGGCTTTCAGCTAGCAAAACAATTACTTAAACTCTACCTTCATCTGACATAGCTGTTGATGCAATATGTAGAAAGATACAGCTGCTGCCAAGAGTCACAGGGTTCATAGAAAGTACATATTTAGAGAATATGCTTATCAAAATAAGTGGGAGACAAATCCAGTAGAATACATAGATTCTGAAATACATCTTGTCTCTAACAGGGAAGAAAATCCCATGTTTCATGGATGTGTTAGAATAAGAAGTTCCACCTTCCACAAAGGCTTGAGAAGCATTTTATAAAATGCTTAGCAGTGGACAATTGTAATTTCCAGTGAAGTCAATGATAAGCCTATCTGGATCATCTCTATGATAGCACAGAGATAAGGCAAAGGAAAGGTAAGGGAAGATCTAGATCAACAAATTAAGTTGAGCAAGAGGGGGGCAACCCACCTATGTTGGTAAGGAAGATATACAGTTTAAAAGTATAAAGCAATTATTTATTGGCTAACACACACACACACATCAAAAAAATCATTGCTGAGATTTACTGAGCTATTAGGATAAGCACTAGTGTGCTCACCAACTTTGCTTTCATTAGGAAAGTGTTAAGTACACCCCTAATTGTTACCTTATCAGCACTGAAGTGGAGCATGCTATGTCCTGATGACCTGTTTGGTCATGACCATCTTTTGGCAATGATTGAATGCAGAAGTCACTCCTAGAAGGAGAGAGATCAGATCTAAAATGATTATGAAAATGCCTATGCAAAGGGGCAGGGCTTTGAACTGAAACTGTCCCTTGTTTAGTGCACGCCTTTTCCTATTCTAGCAGCATATCACTATATTTATAACAGAAAAGCACAAAGGTTCAGGATGGTGTTCATCTGGGTGATGTGAGCATATTACTGATCTGCTTGGTCATTTCTGTCCTTTTTTAACCACAGCAGATTCGGG